>JAJOOR010019543.1:0-16747 GCA_036250505.1 Solanum acaule | reverse complement strand
TCTACGATTCCTCTCTTGCTATTGATCTCGGCTGTGCGTAGGCTTCTGGTTTGCCATTTACTTTCTTGTAAAACACTTGCATAGGGATAATCAGCATCCGTCATCCTTGTGTTGGGTGTCACCTCTTTCTTCCTCTGGTATTTAATGAACCTGGTGATCTTTGAAGCAATGTCCAACCACCCAGCATTATCTGCTATTTCTGGAATGATTAGACCTGACCTCCCCTCTCTATTTAATGTTATAATGCTTATGAATCTCTCATGTTCATTATGCTTTTTTGTACAGAAATGTTCTGCTTCCCTTTCTGCCAGCTTCCATCTCCTAGTTTCCTTCTTTTTTTCCTTTGATGCTTCTTTGAGGCAGACACATATCCACTCCATCGCCTTCCTATTCATTGAAGATCTGCGCATCATCTTCCTACTCCTTTCCACCCATTCGTACCACTCAGCCTTATCAGTCTCCCATCTAGTAATATCAAAGGATTTGAACCCTGCATTGAAGTAGATTCTGGTTTCCTCCATCTTTTATCTAAAAGATACTAAGGTGTTTCTCAATAATCACAGTGGGTGATTATTGGTGGCTTGAAAGAAAGTCTGATTCCGGTGAAAGCTACCGGATAAGTGAGATTCTCCCTCCTAGAAAGTAGGAGAGAGAAGGAACATTGGGAATCATGCCTGGGAGCTTTTTTGGGGTCTAAAGCCACACGTGAAATTTTGGATTCTGCTCTTAATTAATGAAGAATTATTATCGTGCTTTTTTATTGTTAAATTTATCTTCAAAACAAATAAAATATCTAAGTTACTTTTAATCAAGAAAAATATCTATGTTATTACGCTTGTACCAGCAAACATGACACATGGAATTACATTGTAATTACTTAATTACTAACAAACATGTATGTGTAGTTATTTTTGAGTAATTACTGTACTAGTAAGTGGTAACTACAAAAAAAATACTGAACTTACGTTCACAGGCAAACTAAGTCCACTATTGGCTCTGTGAACATGTGTGCAAGTTCAGTATTTTTTTCAGTGTTCAAGTAGTTTTTACCTCTCCTGGATGTATTATGGTTTTGTACTTCCTCACAAATGGCGAGCGTGCCTCTTCATTGAACTAGAACCAAGCCATTTAAAAAAAGTCATTATGATTGATTTGCAGTATAACTAAGACAAAAACGTATTAAAATGTCAAACATACTTACGTTTGCAATGTGATTTTCTGCTGCAACCCTGGGCTTAACCACATCACAATTGGCAATGATCAAAGTATTAGGCACTGACTTATCCGTCTGGAAAGACAAAAGTTTAAAGATTAAAAAAATATATGAGCCTAATTATAGAATCCAGAAACTCAACTCATTTGCTGTACATGCAATGCAACAATAAATTATCATATTTGTCAACACTTGCCTGTCAGAAAGCAAACTATAAAAATGAAATTATTTGATAATACTAATATCAACAGCAACAATGACAATAATAATGGTAGAACTGAACTCTATCCATCGTGGTAGGAGCTAGCTCGGACCCTAAGGGAACTTGAACCAGTTAATCACATCCCAAACTTCTAAGTTCTAACAGCTCAGGACTGGTCTGTAACTCTGGCCTGCAGCATACCAAAGCCCACTTCTTAACTCCTCAAGTCAAAAGTAATTTTCAGGATGCTACTACAAATTTTGAAATCTTTGATCTTATATTTCTAAATTTAAGATCACAAGCAACAATACAGAAATAGCTGCTTGTTAATAAAAGGCACACTTTAATACAAACAACTTAATTGCTACTTAAACCTATAAACTCTACAAATAACCTGTTCACAAATCAAGCAATTGACATCAATTAGAATATCAATATAGAAAGCTTTATAATAGCACCATCTGCCTATGTTAGAGAACTATGTCATCAACAAAAATCTGTTAGAGAACCTGTTATGAAAAATGTGAGAATTGAATATATCTACTTTTAAAGATGATTAGCGAAAGAAAATTAACAATACACATGATTAAGTAAAAAAGTAGAGGCAGTGGGGTAATTATACATCACAAAAGATATCAAGAAATTTACAATGGAAGTTCAAAAACTAAAATACGGAAAAAAGAAAATTATTGGGGTATGCTTCAGGACACGGAGGAAGAAAGATGTTTTCAAACAGTATTTTATACCTAAAGCACATGGATTTCCTTTCCACCTTTACAATGGAACTGCAAATTACTTCGTAGGGATGATAACTTAGCACCAACCCAGAGGCACAATAGATAATCTAAGACCACAATAAGAGCATATTTAGATAGGTTTTATAGAAGCCAAAAGCCATTAAGTTGTCTTTTTGGCTTAAAAACAAGTGCTTAAAAGCATTTTTTTATTTTACCCACACTATAAAAGTGCTTAAAAGCCATTTAGCTTAAAAGCACCTAAAATAAGTCACAATCCAAACAGGCCCTAAGTCATATTTCTAACCTTCTAAGCCTATCCTCACACAATAAACCAAACCTCAGACTAGAAATTTTTATATATGATACTCGAACTAACAACCTTAAGATCAGAGGTGGGTGTGTGCTCCAGTACCTCTTCCACTCAAGCAACTCAACAAACCAAAGGAACGCATGAGAATAACAAGGATTATATACCCCAAGACAAGTAAATTATTGATATTAATTTTATAATAAAGAGATTTGTCAAAAGAGGGAGAGTAGGTGCCCTCATTCCCAAAAAGAAACGAAAAAAAAACAAGACATAAATCACCTACACTAAAGATAACCTTTTTTCATTAAGAAAAGAGTGTACTTCTACAAAATCTTAGTGATTTGGTAAATCTTTTGGGATATCAATGTAAAATACACAGGAAATGCTGAAAATATTAACCAGAAAACAATAATCATGTGCAATGTAGGCTTGCCTGTTCAGAAAGGTAGAGTCGCTGGCGGTTTTTATAACGACCCAGCTCAACTACTGGACCCCACCTGTTGCCAAAGACATAACCATTAATATGACTGATCAATTTTTAGACCAAACAACTTGATAAGACCAAGATCAAAATGAGATAGCAACACTAATTTTCAAATGTTCATAAAAAAACAAGATTATTATCCACTTCATTAAACATATAAATGCAAGACCAAAGAGTTCTGTAGATAACCATCACATAGAAATAATAACCACATCTCTCTCTCACACACCAAAAAAAAAAAAAAATCATATACCATATACAAAACAACCCAGTTACTTAATTTGAGATCAGAACTTAAACAACATGACCTGAAATGATAAACCATGAAACCAACTAGCTCACAAGTAGAAAGGACATCCCATATATGCTGTTTAACCATGTGCAAGATGCATATACTAGACCACATACATAGTATTTGACCACCATGTGCAGGTATGGATACAATATACTCCTAAATACATAGGCATGCGCCTTACTTATCATTCAGAGCATACCTCCTCAACAAAGTAATCACCCAGATGGTAATTATTCAGAACTTTTTTTTGCTTCTTTTGGGAATTCAAAACTTGGTTTAAAGGATACAAATTCCATTTTTTATAACGCACTCAGTTATTCCCGCCACCTGCTACATCGAATTCAGATCTTGGTGAAAGGGTTAGGAGATTCTCCTAAAGAGATTTTCATTTTAATGATGAAAGGGAAAAATCAAAAGACATATCACAAAGTCATATACCAAATTAATATCTATCTTCCAAGTTTTAAAGATTTGTTTTCCATTTCTAAACTACAAAACTTACTTATAAAGTTCTATTACAATAATTGCCTAAGTTTTAACATTAGGCATATACTCAGATTTAACTTTTGTCATCAAATCTGTGATTTCTAACTGTTCACCTACAACTATACATACAAATAACATAAGCAAATATTCAGTTTCATGAGATCAATTACATGCCTAAGAAAGCAAAAAAAACAAAATGAGCTTTCGTCTTCATCAAAATAACTTGGTTCAGCATAACAAAATTATAGTATACTGCAAATGAAGAAAGAAATCATAATACCGGCAAGAAAGAGAAGGCCATGTATTGCTATGGTTAGTGAACCAATCATACAGAACAGGGATATTAGACTTCCACACCAGATACTCCTCACCATACTTGCTAACATTCTTCTCCCCATCTTCACTACTTGATCCCCTAAGAGCCAAGTTTCGTTTTCCTTCGTTGCCACTTACAGCATTTGGGGTAACTACCATGTTGGTTCGTAGATGGATCAAATCTTTACAACAAAAAGAAGCAAGAACCAACAGAAGTTTTAATGGCTCAAAGTGGATATATATCACTGCAGAACCCTAGCCAGTTAAAAAGACAAAAAATGGTAGAACAGCCGCTATGATTATTTTATGCCCTAATTTGATGTGAGAAAATATTAGGGAAACTATGGTCCAGATATATAACGGAGATGAAGAAGAGCTTGTTTGGATTGACTTAAAAGTTGGTCAAACCTAATTTAAAGTCATTGTAGCTTTTGAAAGTGTTTGTCAAGGTTAAAAATAACTTAAAATAAGTTTAAAATGACTTTAAAAAGGTTAAAAACCAAAAGTGGTCCCCCTCTACTTTCTATTTTTTGACTTAAAAGTCATACAAGTTTGACTTTTTATTTTTCTACTTAAAAGCTACTTTTTTTAAGTCAATCCAAACAGGCTCGAAGAAATTAAAAAACTTTCATACGAAATACTTTGCACGAGACAAATATTCTTTGATTTTGTCAAAAAAAAAAACAATCTCCAATCATCCTAAATTGACCATTTACAACTTAGTTTTTAAATAATCTTTGTTCACATGGGGAGGCAGATGGGGAGGCAAAGAGAAAAAGAGGTATATAAACAAGGATTTCACCATGGATAATTAGTGGGCAATTATACCCCTACATGTGGATTCACTACATTAATGAATTGCAGAAACTTCCGAAAGTGAGCAGTTCAACTAAGAATTAATTGAATCGACTCCAGAGTTAAAATAAGTCAAAATCACACTTCATTAAACAGCAGATTGCGTTTCCACATTTCTGTAAGCACTACTTTAGAAATTTTGAAAGCAATAACTACCAATCTACACTATTACCCTATTTTACAAATTTGTAGCAATTGTTGCCTCAAAATCCATCTCATCTTAAGAAGCCAGATATCAATAACCTTTATCAGTAATTTCATTATTTTAAACCGCTCATGAAAAATTGTAGCTTCCTAGATAGATCTAGGTACATTAAAGCAAAGTCAGTGAAATCAGCAGGACAAAACTCAAAAGGAAATCTGAAACAGCACAACCAGGGGCAGACCTACATGGTTGCAAGAGGGTTCATATGAACCCACTTCCTCAAAAAATTACACCGTATATACAGACATATATAATCTTTTTTTTAAACAATATTGCTATATATTAACATTTGACTCCACTTGAACAAAGAGCAACGCCTAGTCTAGTGGCAAAGAGGGTTCAATTTTTAAAAATGGCCCCAAGTTCGGATCACACAAACTACAAATTAGCTGCCTCTTTCTTTTAAACAATAAAACCCTTCGGTCCTTTTTCCCCTTTTTGTAGTTTTCCCCGAAACCTTTTTTTAATATAATACAACTGAACTTAAAATAAAATAAAAAAGGTTCCCAGTTCCAATCTAAAAAGGAATAATAGTCCCCAACTCCCAAAAGATCAGAACCTAGGGATCGTTTAGTAGAGTATATTAGAAAAATAATGCATGTATTAGTTTTATGCATTACTAGTACCTTGTTTGGTATATTTTTCAACATGTGTATAACTAATACCGCTTGTATTAGACTATTAGTTATACACTCCATTTGGTATTAAGGTCCATATAGCTAGTGCATGGAAATACATGGTATTAATAATGCAATGAGTTCTAATATATGCATTAACATGGTTAAAGACACAATTGTTCCTCAAAACCTTTTCCACATCTTTTCCATCATATTTGAGGAGGATAGTTTAGTAAAAAAAAATTGTGAAATCGAATGGACGATGACTTATGAGCAGGTATGTTGTGCCTCATATAGGAAAAAAAATTAATATTATTTCTGATGATAGTACTATGAATAAGTTTCAAGAAATGAAAAACTCACAAAATACAATCTTGATAATATATTTTAATTAATCAAACTTTGCTTTGTTGTTATTTTTTGTTTTGTTGTTATTTTATTCGCTTCTTTGCGAATTTATTTTTCCGTTTTATATATTGAACCCACTTAGTGAAAATTATGGGTCCGCCACTGCTGCACAACAATATACTGAATTAGCTGCCATATCTCCTAGATCAAAGCATTAGCGATGCCTAGCAAACAATATGCAGCAACAATAGTTCTTATCCAACAAAGTGGTTCAAATAATTGAAGCATGGACCACCAAAAACAAAATCCATCTACTGATCCAAGTCCAAAACATCCCCCAATTATGTTCATAAAGTCAACCTCTAGTGTATACCAGTGGTTTGGATAGCGAAAGGCGATAAAAGGCGACAAGGGTCTACCAAGCCACAAGGCGAGGCGAGCGGCGAGGCGCTTGCCTTTATGAAGTGCCACCCAATTAATACCAAAAATTAAAATATTTAATTGCATATATAAATAATCAAAATCTCAATAGCAGTAACATATTATCAAATATTTCAATTCAAAACCTGAAAATAGATAGTACATACTAAAAGTCTAGAACTTGAATGAGAAAAAATAGAACAAAAGTCAAACCAGTGAGAAAAAACCCGAGGTAGAAGTGACTCTGAAGTCTGAAGAAGAAGAAGAAGAAAGAAACAGAGAAAGAAGAAATTTGAAGAAGAAAATAAGAAATACATATTGGTTGGACTTTAGAGTCACCGGAAAAGTTTGGTTGGTCGCCCGAGGAGTCTAGTCGAAAATCCTAAAATTACCTTTTAACTTTTAAAACCATAAATTAGTCGCTTTTTTAAAGAAAATCGCCTATCTCGCCATGGTGTCACCTTTTGAAGATCACCTCGCCACAAAGTTAAAAGGCGATGAAGGGTCGCCTCTCTCCATTGGCGACAAGGCGATCGCCTTTCACAACACTGGTGTATACAGCTCAGTAAAGAGTGGCACCATGTATTTAGGTATTTAGTAGGCCTATTTATTTTTCAATGAATACGGGTTAAAATTCTACCGAAGAAACTTCCCAGCAAAACAGGAGACGTTGGCTGGGGATAATTACGAACAGTTACAAAAACTCAATCACTACAGTGATTGCATTGAATTAAAGAAATCAAACAGAGGATCTATGTCATATAAATTATTTACTCAGACAGGTTCTGCATATGTCCATATTACTACTCTCTTAAATTTTACTTATTCAACATAAGAAAAACTACCTACTATCCACTACAGATGGCAGTTCAACAATGGCCTAGGCAGTGTTATTGAGGATTAATCGCTTTGTAGCTTAAAGCGATGAAGCAATGTGACATGAGAGGTTAAGGATTCATAGGCAAAATCATGAGCTTTTGAGAAGTTCGTTACAAACAATGACGCAGAAAATGATCCCAATGTGAAACGATCAATTCTTTTACCTCATGAAAAAGGAGCTGGACAATACCTACATTACGTATATTAGATGTTTTAACCTTGAAATTAGTTATGCCACCAGGGCTCTGGTCTAGAGGTAAGAGCACAACACATGATATATGAGTAAAATGCACCATACGAATTTGAACCCTCCACAACAATGGCCTTTAGGTGGAGAAGGGTAGAGGGACAGACACATCATCCACCAAGTTTCAACTCATGTAACAATGCCCTTCGGCGGAGTGTTATTAAAAGCAAAAGATGCAAAAAAGCTCTAAGGTCCCTTGGGGCTTTAAGCGCAAAATAAAGCATGCTTTAAAGTTTAATGAAAAAAGGTGCAAATCGAATATATATGTATACATACATATATATATATATAAAGCATGAATTACAAATATGTAGACAAAGAAATTGATTCTTTTTACGATAAAGTAAATGTCAATTGTTTAGTGTCGCCTCTTTAGGAAACACTTATTCGCAAGGAAAAAATTGTCTCAAAGCCTTAATGACGACATTGAAGTGCACATCAAATGAGGCAAAGCGCTCAACATGTTTTGAGCCTCACTTCAGGTCTTTGGCTATGGCATTTAATTTTCTTGTTGATGTAAGTGCGCTTTAGGCGCACCTTTGACAACACTACATTACAGGACCAAATTCATATATGTTTGCAATCTTGAATTTA
This sequence comes from Solanum acaule, assembly GCA_036250505.1. NCBI lineage: Eukaryota > Viridiplantae > Streptophyta > Magnoliopsida > Solanales > Solanaceae > Solanum > Solanum acaule. Next base: position 8,540 of record JAJOOR010019543.1, on the reverse strand, counting down.
ACATAAGTTGCTTATTTTGTTTGTGCTTTCATCCAGCAATAACACTGCATTTTACAGTTTCATTGGTGCTTTCATCCAGGGATAAATTATTTTGTTGTGTGTATTTTATGTTGCAACTTTTATTCAGCGATAAATATATGTAACAGTGCTTGTGTTGGAATAGAGTAATGTGTACTTCACGTCTCCCTTCTCACTTTCTGTTTATTTTTCTCTTTAGCTCTTTTTCCTTTAAATAAAACTGATACCACCAGATTCCAAATTAATTATATCTTCCCAATTGAAAAAAGGGAAAAAGTGTATCACAAACATTAAAACAGAAACAATAAGGCAATGTGGGAGCTTCTTCATGAATAACCCTCATCTGCCATGAATGTCTTGGGCCAAGACAAACCAAAGAGCAAAGGTTGTTAAATCCTAGACCTAAAGTAATCAAACATCATTGCAAACAGAGCCCAGCACACATAGAATACACATAACAAGGACTCCAAACGCAACAAAACCGAAAAGCAGAGGTTCTAGAAATGTATAACATACCAAATATACTTTTAAAAAAGAGACATATATACCTGCAAGAGAGCGAAGGCCAAATGAGGTTGTGATTAGCGAACCAGTCATAAAGGACAGCTACGAGTGACTTCCACTGAACATACTCCTCGTCCACAGCAGCAGCTCTCTTGCTAGCACTACCTCTCATCTTGCCGGAACTGTGAGGTTCCTTTTCTCTTTCGTCTTTGGATTTGGCAGCAGAACCCTTTGGCCTGCCACGCCTTTTGGGCTGGGAAGAAGGCGTTTCCATGGTAGAAATTTGTTGGGGGGAAAGTTAAACCCTTGGAGGAAACCCTTGGAACAGATACGGACCTACCAGACACTAGTGAAAAGACTTGAAACTGAAAGGGTTTTGTAGAAGAATGAAAATGACCAAAACACAAGTTTTGCCTCTTGGATCTTTCTATTTATAGAAAGGTATTTTGATTTACGAAACCACAATCTTGATCCACCTTTTCCCTCTCTTCTTGTCCAAAAAAAATATTAAAATGGACTCAAATTCATGTTGGTTTGAATATGTTTTAGTGTGAAATTTAAAAAAAGTAAAAAAAATAAAAATAGATTTAGATTTAAAAATGATAATTGAAAATTGAAGTTGAATTTCAACACATAGTTTCTAAAATTGAATTCTGAAAAAAAATAAAAATGAATCATGGTCAAACGCCATATGTCATACTCATGAGTCATACTTATCTAAAGAGTTTAAAAATAGGGCCCTTAAAAATAGTAAGGTGTAATATTGTAATTGTCTAGAAATAGTAAAGACAATGAAAATGATAAAAGAGGAAATCATGTATTGCATATCAAAAAAGTCATCTTAAAATTAATCTCCGCACAAACAGCTACAGACTCAGAATACTTCGTCATGCTCCACTGGTGCATGGATCTGGACATGTTCTCAAAAAGGAGTACAACAAGTGTAGAATAAAAAATAAAAAAATGTCTATCCATTAAGTATCATTGATTGACAGTGTTAAATTAGAAATGGTTGCTGAAAACACATGCATTAATATTAATTAGGTATAAGCACTAAGGTGTTAATGCTTTTAGAAAAATTGACTTAACGAACTTAAATGAATCGTATCAAAATGATTATTGAGTTTTCTTAAATAAATTCTAAGTTTCAATAAAAATCTATAATCTGTAACGACCTGATCCGTCGTTACTAAAAGGCATCTCATGCGGAGTTTCAAAAGTCTTGAAGTGCAGTGTAAGAGTTTTAAAATTTGAGCACACGACGATTATGGCCCAAATTTAATTTTGGGTCAGGCTGACGTTATTAGTCCGCTATAGCAATCTAATAGGCGCTATAGTGGAATGACGAAATTCTACAACCTAATTAATGCGTCGTCTTTTATTTTCATCCCACTTTTGAAAGGAAAAATAGACTAGGGCAGCTCCAAAAACCTCCAAAGGCACCTAGGGCAAGGGAGCAATAGAAGGGAAGAACTACCACGCAAGGAATGTGAAAACCTAAGGATTTTCAGTGCTCATTCATCATAGGTTGCTCCCAGAGTCAAAGTTCAAGGGCAAGGTTCATCAGCAGTTGTTTGGCGCTCAAGTAGGCTAGGTTTCCTTAATTTGAGTTGTTCACACCCATTTTACTACATTATATCTTATAGATGTTTGGAGATGGTATACATAGGCCTTCAGGCGCAGAGTCTGGATGGTTATACGTTGTTGTTTATTATTTTTAAGGCGGGAGACGAGATAATGGCTAAGGGTGGTGCTCTAACTCTTACTTAGCGTTAAGTTCATTGTTAGGATAATTGACATTGTCCAATAGATATAGGTGTGCATTTTTACTGCCTTTTGTATCACTTGTGAGTTGTGTATGCATAATAGGAAATCATAGGGAAGCATATGTAATGACACCATGTTGATAATTTCATGCAATGAATCGGTTATGTGACTTATGGTTTCAAGTGTTATTGTTCATGATGTTTGTGATTGTACATGATGTTGTGTGTTTGATGGTTGGCTCGGGTACTACGCCTAGTACGAATATCCCCACGATTGGATCAGATACCACTCATGTTATATACTAACGGTTGACTTAGATATCACGCCTGGTACGGAGATATCCATGTATGGTTGGTTGGGGTACCACGCCGATACATTAACTATGGATGACTCGAGTACCACGCTGATACACTAAAAACTTGACTTTGGGTTCCGTGAGAGGACCAGGTATGTGTTTATGGTTCCATGAGTGGACCTAAATTACTTCTTCATAATATAATTGTTGCATGTTGGATCCTTGAGTGGTCCAGATTACTTGAAATATGAGTTGATCTCAGATATGATTTGTATGCAATCATGTGAGACATAATTCATGTTATTGTAAGGTAGAATAAGGACTAGGATTCTGGGCTATGTGTTACTTTTGATGATAGAGGTATGTTATTTGTTGTGACAACTCAGTGCTTAACATTAATTTCCTGCATAATTGTTTCAATTATTGGGTTGAGTTTATAAAGATTCAGTTCTTAGTTGTTTCTAGTTGTGATTTTTATTAATTATCATGTTGAACTTGATTTTATAAATGTTGTTAGGTTTAATCTTGATATAGATGAGTGGGTCTAAGGCGTCAGTTCCATTTACTGCTCTATCCAGGGCTAGTAAGTGGGTATGAGAAATTGACAAAGTATAACAAGTTGGTTGATAGGCCTAGTGATGGCCTAGTATTCATGAATATTAATGTGGTAGAAGGTTTAGGCTATGATTTGATATTGTGGTGGTTTTGTATTCGTGGATGCTAATATGGTAGAAGGATTAGGCTATGATTTGACATTGTGGTAGTCTTGTATTCGTGGATGTTAATGCGGTATTTGACATTATGGATGTCTTATATTCGTGGATGTTAATGTGGTAGAAATATTAGGCTATGAGTTGACATTATCGTGGTGTAACATATAGGTATGAGATCAAGGTGCATTAGTTATGGTATTTACCGGGGATGGCTATGAGTATGTGAATGGAGAAGAGGAGTGGTGTACCATTTATAGTGCATGATTATTTCTGAGTGTCTATTCTATATTATGTGGTAGGTTCGAGTCGATTGATGATGTCTATCAGTATGTGTTGTTTGTATTAATACCACTCTTGCTTAAGCCTCGCAACAGAATCGGTAATGGCACTATCGGACCGGCACCGACCAGAACCTTCCAGTTCGCGACGAAAACAATCGGAACCGGAACGGTAGCGATATCGGTCCATCCGTAAGTTTTTACTACGTGTCGTCCCGGATCGGTACAGTACCGGACCGAATCGGTAATTGGGATAACGAACATTTTTTTTAAAAAAAATAAAAATAATTATTAATTAAAGTCTATTAAAAATTTGCGAAAAGTTTCTTTTTAAAGTTCAACTTAAAATTAAAATATTTGAAAATATATAACTTATTAATTTTTTTAAAAAAATAAGATTTAAACTCTTAAAGTTTAAACTTTAAATAAATCTTTAAAGTTAAAATTTCAAACTATAAAAGTTGAAACTTTAAATTTTAAACTTTAAAAGTTTAAACTCTTAAAGTTTAAATTCCAATCGTTAAAAGTTTAAACTTTAAACTTTAAATTTCAAACTTTAAAAGTTTAAATTTTAAACTTTATAAGTTTAAATTTGAAACTTTAATTTTATTTTTTAAAATATCAAATTATAACTTAAGTTTGAACTTTGCCCTTTGAAAATTGGAATATAATAAAAAAACACTTGTATTAAATTGAAGACAATAATAAAAAAATTTAAGGCGAATAACCTATAGTTTTATTAATAAAAATAAAATAATACAGTTTGAGTTACAAATATTAGTAGAGGACCTAATCTACACAACCACCTTCAAGGAAGGGTGTTGTTTGAATTACACCTTGAATTATCATACTAATAATTCAAGGTACCAAGGAAGTCTTGCCTTAAATCATTTAACATGATCTGGAATTGGTTGATCAGCTAGTTCATTCAATGCATCAATGTCATCGTCACTAAAATCTTGCAACATTTCATCAATATCATTTTCAAATTGGGTAGGTAAAGGTGGATGCCCATAACTCCTTCTCTCAGCATTAATCAAATCTCTAAATAATATTGATATCTCCAAGCTGTCTACTGCTAATGAATACCTATGCTCTCCAATTTGAAATCTTGTTGCACTAAAAGTGCCCTCCGAAGCTACTGAAAATGCTTGAATAGCTAACACATCTCGAACCACCGATTGAAGTTTTGGAAATCCATTGTCGTGATTGCTCCACCAATGTAAAAGGTCAAGTAAACCTTATGGATCCTTAATAGTTTATGTACATTGATTAATGATACGTCCAAACTTACACCTCAATTATGAGATATAAACGGTCGAAGTCAATTTATAGAACTCAACATTAGTTGAGGTCGATCCCACAGAGAATTTCTTTTCAGAAATGATTTCATTGTCGCGTTTTACTCAAATGTCGTTATTATTTCCTAAAGAAACAGTTACGGAAAGTAAAATGGGTTTAGCGTTAACGCTTTGGTAACCAAAGTTGTAAACTAAAGTCTAATTCAACAATTAACAAATATCAGTTTTGAAGTTGTTTCAATAATTAAATGAAACTAGGATTGTGTTCCCCATAACGTTGTGTCTAATGTTCTTCCGTAGTTGAGTTTCAAGCAATTTACCTCTACAAAATACATGTGAGTTAGCTATATCTGACACTTCTTAGTCTACTCAGATAATCTTCACTCAAGTCCTCTCGGTCCTAAAGTGTTACACATTTTGCCCTCGCTTACAATGGTGTTAAGGTTCTTTTCTCTCGAACTTAAACCTTGACTCTATTTCGTCAGATTAATTTAACTTTTTCCTAACTATTATTTTTCTCTCGAACAAATAAATAGATACAGACTCACTCCAATGTGTTCACTTATCAGAATACGATGAGAATGAAAGCTAAATTATAATTTACAAACATAAATTGCCTATCACTCGTTTTACGAAATTACAATTTGATTCACGTCATAGATCCAACAATCCCAGTTGTGGTATTTAGCCACTCATGATTTCACGTAAACATTCAGAAATATCCAATGAAAACATGTTTAGAAAGTACTTACGAGAATAAGCAAATCAACAAGCCACTTTGATAATTCAAGAATCGGAAATCCAAACTTTGAACTTAATTCAATGTTAAAATAAAAAATTCAAAATTGAGAATAATGGGGACTTGTTCGTCGTTCAAGGTAAGATAAGATAAAAATATAAAAACGACATAATTAATTCAAATAAAGTGTTTTAAAAAAGAGTCTTACTCGAAGTAGGACTGAACTGTCGGACCTATCATGACTGCTCCCACGACCCGTCAAAGGCTTCATGGTCCGTGAAGTCCTTCGTGGTCTTCACTTGGATTCACGCAAAACAAGTTCTTCAAATCTTGCACACTGTAACTTGTCACGGACGTCACCACAGGTCGTGGCACTGACCAATTCACTCTTCAGCTTCTCAAGGTCTCTTCACTGGTTCAACTTCACGAGCTGCATCACGACCCGTCATAGGTATTACAGTCCGTCAGGTCTCCCGTGGTCCTCACTTAGCATTGCCACAAGTTGCCTTCTCAAAGACTGCTCACTAGAAATTACATCACAGACAACACCATGAACCGTTGAAGAGACCACGGTCCGTCTAGGTGTCCGTGGTCTTCACTTAGAACTTCCCACGTTTGGGTCTTCAATGTTGGCCTACTGGAAATGGTACCATGGATGCTATAACGATTCGTGTTAAGCTTCACGGTTCTTAAAGGCGTCTGTGATCTTCACTTCATTTGTCAGCACTTCATATTACAGCTTGCACTTTCATCTTTTCTCTTTTCTTTCCCTTCCACTTGTTTCATCTGTACAAACACTACCAAACACATTATATCCACATAAATACACTCGATTCTAGTATCAATTCTTAGTTTTCAAGCATCAAATGTGCCGAGATTTCGCGGCACATCAATTAATATATGCATCAAAATCATTTCTTTCCTCAGTATCAAGTCCAAGATAACTTTCTAGCATATCATTAATATTATCTTCATCATATCTACACCTAGAAGTTCAGGTTCTTCATTACATACTACTTCATTTATTCTACGAAAATTATACAAGTAATACAATTTTCTAGCTTCAATTTTTATACTATCTTTAAATGTTGTCAAACTAGGTGTTTCAAAAACTTGAATATCTAAATTTAAATATATTTTGTCAATCATTCGTGATGCACCTACATCTTTGTAAGTTGGGTTTAAAAAACAAGCAGTTAAATGAATTTGAGGAATAGAAAAAAAATATTTTTAAAAATTTTCAATTATAGACTTACAGAAACTACAAACCTTGGTTTATTTTTGAATTTATAAAATTTACTAGAAATAACAAAAATATTTGGTAAAACAGAGCAAATAGTTGGATAAATAAAGTCCAGAAATTTATTTTGTAGCTAAATAAAAACTTTTAAAAATTTATAAGTTCTTTTACGTTATTCTAATCATTATCATCAAATCTATAGTCCATATTTGAATTATGAGCATTCCAAACCGTTTGTAAAGGTTTTCTATATACATAAGCGACTTGAAGCATTTCGAATAAAGAATTCCATCTAGTTTTTCTAGGGGGAAGATTAAATTCATGACAACGATTTTCAAATTCTCTACGTCTAGCCTTTACTTGACATTTAAAAATAAAATGACATGTTGTTTCACATTTTATGCAACCATTATTATACATTGCTATACCATATCTAACAATCAAATTATATATGTGTGCAACACATCTAATATGAAAATCATCAATATAAATAGGGCAAAGTGTCGGTTTTAGTATATGAGTGTGGTGTACTAGGGCCAAAAACATTAGAAGAGTTTAATTGCGATTGGACCATATTAGAGCCCACTACTCCTACATATGCATTAGTAAGGGGTGTACCACTCTTTTTAGCTTCGGTTGCAGCTTTAACATGCAAAAAATCAGTTTTACAACATCACATTAAATGATTACTTAAATGTCCCGTCCCACACGCCTTTTCCACAGTTTTATGATTCATTCTATGTTTACATTTATTACAAATAGCTTGTGTTTAATCTTCACTTTGAGTCATAAATTGCCACACAACAGATTTTTTAGCATGTTCTACCTTAGGCCTAGCTCGACTAGGATGTACAAGGGAAATGAGAGCAGAACAACCAATAGGAGTGAGAGTGGGACTGTGAGTGAGACTAGTAGCCGTAACAGGTTATGTTTCATCATCATCATCAAAAGTATTAAAATCATCATTAACATTATCATATTCTAATTCTTCATCTAAATCTTCATCAAAATTATCAAACCTTACTTGTAAAGATTCATGATATTGATCAAATTCAATATTACTATCAATATTAAAAACAGTTTCATCGACATGTGTAAAATCTACCGTATTTATTTTTATTTGAGCTACTTGTCTAGTTTTAGATTTAGAAGAACTACCGATTTTTTATTTTTTCGGAGTTTCCGGTAAATATATTAGTGACCTTACCAATAAATGTTTGTTTACCTTTGCCAACATCTTTTTTTACCGAAATCCATATTAAAATATTAAAAGTAAGAAAATTATATATAATACGGAAAGTAAATGCAAACAAATAAATAACTAAATAAGTAAAGACTAAAAAGATGAAAGTTGGAACGAATGTACCAAACGTGTACTTAAAAAGTAGACGTGTATGACCGAAAGCAGAAAATTGATAGATGAAACTTGAAAGTTGAAGGTTGGTCCAAAGATAAAATAATCCACAAAAAATGTTTTCAAACTAATATAATTTGTAATTTAATAAAGATTAGAAACTTGAGGGTTGAGAGAATAGAAGATGAAGAAAATTTGTGAGTAAAAATAATGAAGGTTAGGGGGTTTTTATAGTTAAAAAATAAGACTAAAATGTAAATTTTAAAATTTTGGGGTATTGAAAAAAGTTTGGGGGGTAGGGAGTGTTTTTTTTTTTTTGGGGGGGGGGGGG
>JAJOOR010019542.1:0-18827 GCA_036250505.1 Solanum acaule | reverse complement strand
TGTTTACTACGTTTCACTTCTCACATTATTTTCTTGATGTATTGCCCCCTTTGTTGATTATGCACTATTTTTCTTATTGGATGTTATGCTTTATATAACTCTCTTCCTTTACTTGGCTTTGTTACACTTGAGCTGAGGGTCCTCCGGAAACAGCCTCTCTACCTCCACGAGGTAGTGGTAAGGTCTGCGTACACTTTACCCTCCCCAGACCCCACCTAGTGGGATTTCACTGGGTATGTTGTTGTTGTTGTTGTTGTTTATTCCCTAATTTTCTCCAAACTTTTCTCAAGACATGTTTTTTCTTTCACAGATCTTTTATTTATTGAAAAGTAAAAAAAATATTCTTTCTTCTTCTCTTTTCTTATTTTAAACAATTCTTTGTTAATAATGATTCTTTCAACATTTATTTTTTACCTTTTTTTTTTTTTTTAATCTTTTTACAATTCTTCATACATGCATATACTCTGTATTTGCTTAAATTTTCTCTTCCGTATTTACGTTCATCCAATGTATGATAATTTACTAAATCGTTTCTTTTCATTGTTTTTATATTTGCTCTATCATATATATATTGAATCTGTCATTGCCAAACTATATGAATTTTTTTATTGTGGAATTGAAGATTTCAATTTAATTGGGGAAAAATTGAGATTATAATGTGTTGTTTTTTTTATATTTATTTTCATGGGCAAAAGGGATCTCATGAGTTTTTTTGGAAAATAAATCTTTATTTTATATTTTTTTTGGGTGGTAGTACAAAATAGTGTGTAACTTCAATGCAGAATCTGTTTATAGAATTTTATTTACTGCAATTCTATACATTTTTTACAAGAGAAAGTATTTGAAGATGCTTCATTAGTAATGCCATTTGGTTTGAATTAGTAAAATATAACACATAATAATTGTATACATGATTGTGTATACATTGGTATAAAGTCATTCAATTTAATGTATACAACTACTAATTGAATCAATACACGAATTAGTCATATTTAATGTATACATAAATGTGTATACATTGCAGTAGAAACTATACGTTTAATTGTATACATAAACTAATTGAATGAATACATAATATTTTTATGTATACATAAATTTATAATGTATTCATAAATATTCTTTGAGTGAAACATTATGAATACATACTGAACTAATTGAATACGTTAGCCTAATAAACTCATTACATAAGTATATACATCATTTATTTTAGAGAATGCATAATGTATACATAATTGTTTTTTTTAATTGATAATACCTTGACGTATTTAAACTTTTCACCTTAAATTGAAACATCATTCGAATAGCATAATTATTTTTATCATAGATATTAGAGAGAGAAATTTCTTGTAAACTTGACATTCTGTTAGTATAGTTTTAGTAACACACTCAATAATATTGCATTCATTAAAATAGAGAGACAATCATATGATTGTAACCAATAAAATATGAAGTGTTTGTGTTGTTGACACCAATAGCAATCAAATTGGTATTGACAATTCCATCTTCAACTTTAGCAAATACATGATGGATAGTATTTGGAAATTTCCTAGTCTTTCTTCAATTATATGTATACTCGCAATGCTATATTGTTTCGTTTCAACATCGATATTGAAAAGTTATCGATTTTATAATGAAATTCAAAAGAATTAATAGAAGTATCAATATATAGAGGATTTGAAATCAATATCCGTATTGATAACCACCGCTTCTATGGAACAATCTACAAAATTATTATTACTATCCCATTCTCCATTATAATGAATCAAAACAATCAAAGGTGTCATTTATATCTTGATACTCTTATTTGCTCTACGTTTTTTTTTTAAGATATACTAATAATGGAGTTGGGTTTGGAAATTTAAGGAAACTGAAATGCTAACTTCCTTAGTTATAGGACTTAAAATCACAAAACAATCCCACGTCTTCTATTTATTGCCAATTGGTTGCACGATGGTAAAAATGTAAATCTATAAAAATACAGTTAATTTACTTTTGGGCTAATACATGCTATTATTTTTTCGGACTATTAATTGCTAAATAAAATTGGGCTATAAATTGCTAATTCTATGTAGCAGTTGTGCCTTTGTGTCAATTCCTCTTTTATTAGAGAAGGGTCTAAAATACCCTCGTTTACCTTTTGACCTCAAAATATCCTTGGGGTTAATCTTCAGGGTCTATAATGCCATTTTCACAAATAGACGAATTAGTTCATATAATTAATAATTTCATTTATTACGTGGTGTTATCTGATTGATTGAAAAATTAATTAATTAAAACTTAACTTACCTAACCCAAACCTGGATCCACCTGATTTAAAACTATCGAGTATCGACCAATCCTTTCTAAATCAATTGCCCATCATTCTAAACCCATTTCTTAAAGAAAACCCTAAACATTTCTCGATAGGTTTAGGCTCATGGCAAGAAACAAACACTCTTTATCATTATTTATTCTAGGATCTGTTTTCGTAGTGTATATTATTTTATTATATTATAAATTAAAATTTTAATAAGCGTCGGGGCGGGGCTTAGGAGCAATTTTGTGCTCTACAAGACTTTTAGTCTAAATTTGCTTTGCCGTTTGAAAAAAATCTCATTTTTATCCTTGAAATATGAATCATTTCATGTTACAATTTCGTTAACGACAAAGATAAAGGATAGAACTGTTATTAGAGTGACGCAAATTTTAATTTTTGAATAACAAGAAAAGAGGGAGCTGTCTCAATTCTAAGTATGTCATCACAAACCTAATTACATACCTAAAGACAATTAGACAAGCATGAATTTACTTCTGCAAATTAATTGTCACACACAACTAGGGATACCATATATTATACATAAATAACCAATCACTCTTCCCCATCTACTTTCATATACCATATTTTAAATTTGACGAGTTGATAACTTGATATCAATATATAACCTTTGATAGCTTCAATATAGTTGTAATACTTGAAACTTTGAGGAAAAAAAAAACAAAAGAATACCCAATACCTTCATTCAATAATACTCTTCAGCTATAAATTAATAAGTTTAAATTTTAGACATTGTATTTTTATTTTTCGAACTTTCGATTGAAAATCCTTGGAACCGTCAACCTATAAGTCTATTACTAGTATTCAAAGTCAAAGCAGTTGACGTATGAGTTTTACTCTCTAGCCGGCCCTGCAGGCTGCATCCTTAAAAGTTTATATTTGTTTAAGAAGAAAAAGAGCAGGGAAATGGATGTTCCCATTACTAGTGAAATGTTTCAAGGTCAGGCTCATATCTACAAGCATGCCTTCAGTTTTGCAAATTCCATGGTTCTTGGTTGTGCAATTCAATTAGGCATACCAGATGTTATTCATAGTCATAAGCAGCCAATGACTCTGTCTCAACTTGTTTCTGAGCTGAAACTTCTTCCTGAAAAATCAGATGCAATTCATCGATTGATGCGCCTATTGGTATACTCTGGCTTCTTTGCTACTACAGAATTTCTTGATGAAAACTCAGAAACTCAACAAGGGTATGTTCTTACACCTTCTTCTAAGCTGCTTTTGAAGAGTGAGATCCCAAACTTGTCACCTTTTGCTAGAGCAATGGTTGATCCAGTTATGGTGAATCCATGGCAATCTTTGGGGGATTGGATTCTAGGAAACGAAACCACCCCATTTGAGACAGCACATGGTGCATCCATGTGGCAATTCTGTGACCAAAATCCAAGATTCAACAATGTTTTCAATGAAGCAATGGCTAGTGATTCCCAAATGATGTGTTTGGTTGTGAAGGACTGCAAACAAGTATTTCAGGACATGGATTCCTTGGTTGATGTTGGAGGTGGCACTGGAATTATAGCTAACACTATTTTGGCTGCATTTCCTCATCTAAAATGTACTGTGTTGGACCTACCTCATGTTGTTGCTAACATGCCAGACACAGAAAATTTGAAATATGTAGGAGGTGACATGTTTCACTCAATTCCCTCTGCTGATGCCATTTTGTTTAAGGTAACACGATTCTAGCTTTTGTTTACAAACTGCTGGTGGTACATCTCTAATTGGAAATTTGATATGCTGTGATTGATGCACTCTAGAATTTCCTCAATCTGATTAACTTGAGGGATGAAAGGTCTTGTAATTCCCTCCCTCTTGGCCTCAATTAATAAGTAAACACTCCAACTTTGAATATGCATATCTAGACACCTCAACTCGTCTCCATTGTATCAGTTAAACATTTCAATTTACAAAATGATTATCTAGACACCTCCAAATTTTATGTCACGTCAGCGTCACTGCGTCAGGTGTGCACCAGACACAGTGAGGCCGAGTTGGAGTGTTCAGTTGCCACTTGAGATCAAGTTGAGGAGTCTAGATTTGCACTCTCAAAGTTGGAGTGCTTATTTACTAGCTAAGACCAAATTTGAGTGTTTGTTTATGTATTATGCCTTCAGAAATTCCTTTGCAACTTGCTGAACATTCATGTTGAACATATAGCGAAGTAAACAAAACAAAGATCATAGGTTTGAGCGCACTGCACCCTTCATAAAAAAATAATAATACATAAAGGGCGTGTTGAAGATATAATTAAGTAAATAACTTTACCCCACATCTCAAGAGTTCGTATTGACTTATGTAGTATTTCAATTAGTCCCTCCATCCCAAAAAAGATTGCCTTAGTTACTATTTAGACAATCAAAGATATTTTCCTTGATCTTAATTTTTTTCCAAATAATTTTTAAATATTTAGAATTGTTAATTTTTATGTAGTTTCTTAATATATAAATTTTATTTTAAAAAATTAAAACATTATACGTCCAAATTCACACCAAACATTAGTTACTTTGATCCTCATATTCCGAATCAAGACACTCTTTTTGGAAGACTATATAGATTATGTATTAAAGGCTATAGGTCATCATTCATCAGTTCGTGATGTTTACAATGTCTTGTTTAATTTCAGTTACGTTTTTATCTTGCTAGAAGGGGGAAAACAGGCTATTCGAATCCCTGTTCTTCTGATCTCCTCTTGTCTGTTTTGTTGCTCATGCCAATGACTAACAAAACAGTTTAAAAACTCTGTCCTATGGTTAAGAAAATGTGAGTTAATTTTTGCAGCATGTGATGCATAATTGGAGTGATGAAAATTGTGTGAAGATCCTAAAGAGATGTAGAGAAGCTATCAAGGATAAAAATGAAGGAAGAAAAGGGAAGGTCCTTATCATTGACATGGTATTGGATAGAGATGAAGAAGCAGCAAACATGACTGAAGTGAAGCTCATTTTTGATGTACTAATGATGGTTTTAGTCACTGGAAGGGAGAGAACTGAGAAAGAATGGGAAAATCTATTCCTTGAGGCTGGCTTCATGAGCTACAAGATTACACCTCTCTTTGGCCTAAGGTCCCTCATTGAAGTTTTTCCTTAAAATATTATGCAAGGATTAAAATAAATTGATGAACTACATGTATTGCCGTAACCCTTGTAGTTCTTGCCTTATGTTGTATATTGTGTTTCCATTATCACACTATTTTGTTGTTGTTATTGTTTCTTTCTTTCTTGTAGACTTTACATTGCTTTTCTTATTAACGACTATGCTTTCTTCATTGTTTCTTGTTCTTTTACTTGGGTTTGATGCACTTGAGCCGAAGGTTTTTCATAAACAACCTCTCTACCTCCTCGAGATAGTGGTAAGGTTTGCGTACACTCTACCCTCCCCAAACCCCACTTAGTGTTGTTATTGTTGTGATGAACTACATGTATTGTTAAGGAAACAATCATATGAAATTATGGAGCGCGCGACTAGCTCATCGAACCTTTTCAAACATATGCTTCTTTATACTTCCTCCTGCAAACTATAGCCACAAGTCATGTACACAATAAACTAATTTTAGCAGTTAATACCAATATGAGGCCTGCTTGGACCTTTTCCCTAAAACTGAATGTCCACAACATCAAAACTTAATTGGACCTTTTCCCTAAAACTAAGCAAAAGAGTGGTTCAGTTTCAATGCTAAAAGACAAGAGAAGTCATAGGATAAAATAAACATGAGAATATGCTCTTGTAAGGATAGAGCTATTATTGGTATGGCACACATTTTAATTTTTGGAATAACAAGAAAAAAGGGAGCTGTTACAATTCTGAGCATGCCATCACAAACCTAATTACATACATGAAGATAGCTCATAACAAGCTTTGTTCTATCCATAAAATATAGCTCATCACAAGCTAGTTTCAGCAACATGGTTGAAAACTTTCTGAGCTAATGGAAACACATAATAATGTTGAAAGAGCCAGTGAACTCTTCAAAGCACAGGCTCATATTTACAAACATGCATTTGCTTATGCAAATTCCATGGCCCTGAATTGTGCCATTCAGTTAGGCATACCAGATATTATTCATAACCACAAAAAACCAATCACTCTTCCTGATCTACTTTCAGCACTCAAACTTCCCTCATCAAAATTAAATAGCATTCATCGACTAATGCGTCTGTTGGTGCACTCTCAATTCTTTGATATAACAAAGCTCGAAGAAAACTCAGAAACAGAAGGATATGTTTTGACAACTTCTTCAAGGCTGCTTCTTAAGAGTGAAATCCCAAATTTGTCACCTTGTGTTCGAGTAATGGTTTATCCTGTCCTTGTCACTCCTTGACAATTATTGGGAGAATGGTTTCACAAGAATGAAGCTGAGACAGCACATGGGGTGCCTATGTGGGACTTTTGTGCACAAAATCCAATATTTGACAGATTTTTTAATGAAGGAATGGCTAGTGATTCCCAAATGATGAGATTAGTTGTTAAGGACTGCAGGGAAGTTTTTGAGGGACTGAACTCATTGGTTGATGTTGGCGGTGGCACTGGCATTGTAGCTAAGACCATCTTGGAGGCAGTACTTCACTTGAAATGCACTGTCCTTGATCTTCCACATGTTGTTGCCAATATGCCACAGAGTGAGAATTTAATCTATGTAGGAGGGAATATGTTTCAGTCTATTCCCCATGCTGATGCAATTTTACTTAAGGTATGCACAAAAGTTTCATCCTTAACATGTTCTAGTTTTATTTTGCTTGATATTGGAGGGGGGCTGGAATTACAGAAAAGAAATTTGGCTGCATTTCCTCATCTAAAATGCACCATGTTAGACCTTCTTCATGTTATTGCTAAAATGCCACAGACAGAAAATTTGAAATATGTGGGAGGTGTCATCTTTCAGTTACTATATGGTTTCTGTATTAAAGGCTATAGGCCATCGGTATCATGAGCTTGCTATTGGGGTTGAGTTAGGCTCAAGTATCATATCTTTACTTTTTTTCTTGCTAGAAGAGAGAAATAGGCAATTTAAATCCCTATTCTTCAGATTTCCTCTTGTCTGCTTTTTTGCTCATGCCAATGTCTAACAAAACAGTTAAGACTGTCCTATGCTTGAGAAAATATGACATTTTACAGACTGTTATGCATAATTGGAGTGATGAAGATTGTCACGAGTTTGTGATGTTTACAGTCTGTTATCCTGTCCATGTCAATATCCAACAAAACAGTTAAGAAACTGAGAAAACATGACATAATTTTTGCAGCATGTTATGCATAATTGGAGTGATGAGGATTGTGTGAAGATACTAAAGAGATGCAGAGAAGCTATCAAAGATAAATATGAAGGAAGAAAAGGGAAGGTCCTAATCATTGACATGGTATTGGATAGAGATGAAGAAGAAGCAGACATGACTGAAGTGAAGCTCATATTTGATGTACTAGTGATGGTTGTAGCTACTGGAAGGCAGAGAACTGAGAAAGAATTGGAAAAGCTATTCCTTGAGGGTGGTTTCATGAGCTACAAGATTACACCTGTCCTTGGCCTAAGGTCCCTCATTCAAGTTTTCCCTTAAAATTTTCTGCTCTATGTCTCTTAAACTTCATTTGTTTTCATTAAGATTAAGACGTCTGAATCTGAACGATTAAGATACTGTCCCTAGATCTGAATACCAAATGATTAAGATTGTTTGTTTTTCAACATCTAAATGTGCATAATCTATTTATTTGTAAACAAAATAAATATACAATTCAAATAAAAAATTAATTAAATATTAAAAAAATATTAATTGAATAAAATAAAATCATTATTTGATAAAAGAATGTAATATTTATGGTGTTGATAGCTCTGATGGTGGAGGTGGTTGGCGTTGTAATGGTTGTCAATTACTAAGTCATGAGCCTCTAAAGAAAGATCAAATCCCCAAGTACATAGAGCCTTCGTAGCATATATTGGAATACTGAAACAATTGAATATGACATCCCCACCGAACAAATAGCAGAAGAATGTTAAATATGGATGCTGAGTCCAGCTGGTGGTACCGACTTCAGCATTACTGGTATCTTCATCCAGAAAGGAAGAGTAGGCTCTCATTAACTATCCTAAATGGTGCTGCAGGACTTAGTGAGGTAAATATGAAATGCAGTAAAACATATATGTAACATTTCACAATCTGAAACTATAACTGATACTTATATTGATATTTGTAACAGAAACTGATAACTGGACTGAAACCGAACTGACAGTTATTCTTGAAACCTTATTTTATCAGGAAATATTCTATTATGATAAGTTACGAATAATGAACTTGCATGTGTGTGACTGGTGCCACGTAAGGGGAGGGTCGACTTATCTTACGAGCAAGCATGGGGTACCTAACAACTGGCCGCTTTGGCACTCATGCTCGGGGAAGTGACAACTTCGCCCAGCTGAATGTACTGAAACTGGATGCAGGAATTACACAAAATGCATACATTACGACAATCAAGTAATTTTATTCACACAGAAGTACTTCAACATAATGCAATTATTTATCTGAAAACTGTGCTAGGATAGAATACGGAGAGTTAAGCACTCTGTTTGTCCCCTAAGAACTTAACCTCAAAACTTCTTTCAAACACTTGGTAGACATGCTTTTGTCAATAATCCATTTAGGAAGGTAGCCTTAATGTACCTCAACTTTCGACTGAAACTTGCGTTTTTAACTTCCCAGATATCCGTCAAATCCCGAAATCTACAATCAGGCCTGAACACATCAACACAAGATAGCTCAATATTTCTTGAAAATCTCAAATTTTCATGCTAGGGTTGCGTTTTAATCAATTTAAGTCTGAAGTTATCCACTAGAATTATTCCATCAAATTTTGACTAATTCCTAATTTCCTATTTCCATTCATGGCTTCTTTCAGTTCAAGTAAACTACTACAAAAAATTTTGAGCTTTATGATTTCATACTATCCCAATAATACCAATTTGTCAGTTCAAGATAGTGGGTTTACTTTTGGAAGCAATTCCTCAAACCCTACCCTTTAACTTAAAGGGTTCTTGTTGAATTCTTGACATTTCCGGTAATGTAACTATTCATAAGTTAAACTAGTGTTAATTGACCCAAATTAACTCAAACTCTGCTGGAATTATTACTTTGGATAAAGTAAGTAAGCAGTTTGTTTTTGCCTTCAAAAGCTCTTTAAATGCTGAAGAAGTGGGTTTTTCTCCCTCTAACTGACCGTATTTATACTTTCTGATTGACGGACGCGGCGTGCGTCCAGTCACGCTGAAAACAAGTCTGAGCTTTCGCCCCCATGGAGCGCCGGTTCCTGCCGCCTTGGCCAATCAAACACATATTCCAATACTTTATGCTATGTCAATTCCAGAATTATCATTCCTGTCAAAAAAAAAAAAATCGATCTCTAAGTCACATTTATCTAATCAAAATGGATACACTAACTCTGTTTCACCTCTCTCTACCTATATATGTTTACAGAATGTAATTGGTATATACACAAAAATTCTCTTGTTGGCGTCCCTCTTATCCCGCTAGCCTCTCTCCTATTTTACTCAACTCTCTCCTATTTTACTCGCCTCTCTCTTTCCCTTGGCTCGCCCATCTCTCTGTGTATATGTATTTTAGAGAGTATATAATAGCAAAAAATTATGTGTCTTAGGTGTATTGACTTGAAATATGATATGAGATTATAAATCAATGAGATAATATATAATTATTTCAAATAAGAAGAACTAATAAATATGGTAAAAATGTTTATGTAATTAGATAGTTTTTCCTTCTGTATTTCTATTGTCCGACCCCTTTATACTAAAAACACGTCTGAATAAGTTATAACTTATTTTTGTCTTTGTTTAAATTATATATTATATACATATATTTTTATTTATCCAAGCATTTCCGAAATAAATCAATCAAAACATACTCTAAATCCTTCATCAACCATAGCCTAGTTTTGAAAGTCACCGGAATTATAAGATCATATATATGAGCAGAAATTTCTTGCATGAATTCAACCTTCTAGATCTTTTTTGTATTACTCGCCAATTTCAATTATTTATGTGAAGTTGTTAAGAAGAGAAGAAGAACTTGTCTTTAAAATTTTAAGAAATGCCTCCAAAGGAGATCGAACCCGCGACAAAATCCCAATGTGCATGAACCTTAAGCACCCACTTATGACAACTGAGTCAATTCACTACTTGTTACATGGGTGTTCACTCTTTAATTTTATCCCATTACTTTAAATTTCTATATAAATAGTTAGTTCGATAAAAGATTAATGAGTGTTGGAGCACCCGGAAAGGGCAATGTAGATCCGCCCCTACTGACAGAAGACAGTCTTAGCGTAATTGATAAAGTTATTATTATGTGATTAGAAGTTCATGAATCCTTATAGTAAAAAGAAATATATTATATAAATTGAGACAAAAGGAATACTTTTATTAATTTTAGAAATGTTCTATTACCTTTGTTTCATCTGAATAAACCATCTTTGACGGGGAAATTTTATATTAAAAATTTAGTTGATTGACTATTTAAGCTTTCAACTTGTTGATGAGAATTTGATTCACACTTTGTAAATTAAACTTGTGCAAGGTTCAATTTTGTGAGAAAGTCTAATTCCTTAACTTGCACTGATGATGCAACTATATTTGCCTGTTCATACATTAATACATTATCGTGTGCCAACATTCAACTATGTCATTGCAGTAAATTGAAGTAACAGCTACTTAACTAGTTGATACCTGACAGCCTGTGATACTCATACAACCAAACTTGATGATCAAGAGTCTAAAAGTCTACGTACAAAAAAAAATTTAACGTTTCATTTTGTTTGTCTTACTTTTTTTTATTTGTTTAAAAAAAAATGTTTCTTTCCTATTGTTGGTGTAATATACCACAAATACAATAAATTACAGTTGAAACAAAATGAACAAAAAATGTATAAACAAATCTTTAGGTTGAGGCACTGATATCTCGCTCTCTTTAAGGAGATTCAAACCCACTGTGGCATAATCTACACCGATCCAGCAGTATCAGTCTTGACTTGTCCCCTCCAGGATACAACAACCCAATAACGTCGTACAACTCAAACAACTCCGGATTAGTTGAAGAGTCCAAAGCTCCACAAAAAGAACACATTCCTTCAACATATACATAAATGCTCTCTTTTGTATATAGTGAATATAGTTGAAAACTTAGAATATTTTCTTTGTCTCAACTCTCTCTTTCACTACTACACACTAAAACATTATTTCACACTTCTCATCTTTCTTAGGATATTTCACAAAGAAGAAATACCACTATTTATAAGTGAAGAAGTCTTCCATATAATCAATGGGTAGAATGAGGGGTAGTAATGTGGATAGATGAATGTGATAGATGTTACATATGTTACAAAACATTAATGATCATATGAGTTACAAAAAACTAATGACCATGAGAGTTACAAGAACTAATGGTCATATAAGTTACAAGAACCAAAAGTCATCTTTTACCACAATTTATACCCACTAACACATGCACTTAATATTTTATTGTAATAATAAAATGCATATACACCAACACCTATTTTGGTAACTCTGTAATTCTAACTTTCTACATGACAAGTTTAAGACCATAATATTAAAGGATATTTTGGTAAATTCTACATCATTTTAGTATAAGAACACAAGATTCAAGTGTTTTCGATAAACAAATTGAAACGGAGGGAATAGTTAAACTTGCACAAGGAAATTATTTTAAAATTCAATTTTCAAACTGCCGAAAGTTGAAAAACAATTAAATAGTGTACCACTTGATCTACTATTGGTATTTTTCCGTTTTGAGTGACCTGTATATTTAATTGAATTTAATTTTTATACACGACAGTATAAAGAAAACGGAAAAGGGTCAAAATGTTTTTTTGGAACTATATGAAACTGAACAAAAATACCCTTAGCTATTAATTTGGTCTAAAAATGTCTTTGTCGTCCGGTTCGAAAATGCTTCTATTATTAACTTATTTTAAGTCCATTATATGTTCAGCAGAATGATGGCATTGGTAGGCATAAATTTGAAGAAATAATCACAAGGAGACAAGAAGTCAAGAACATAACAACTAGCTATAGGTTACTTATCAAAATTCTGTTGAGATTTCCATACAAGTTGTTAATTCTTTGCTACACATGTAAGTAAATTAGGCACAAATAATATATATATAAAAGATACCACTTGGAACTCTTATTCTTGACTACTCTGGTTTCTAGGAGGAAGAGAGAAAAAATGGTTTTCCAAAAAGAGTACCTTGATTTGTTGTTGGTCCCAAGTGGGCTATTCATCATGTTCACTTATCATCTCTATTTGCTCTATAGATACCTTACTATCCCTCATACCACTATCATGGGCTTTGAAAACAATGACAAGAGAGCTTGGGTTGAAAGAATCATGCAGGTAAAGTATGTACTTACAGAAACAGATTTAAGATTTAAACTTGATGATTCTGGCCTTTAAAGCTTTTCGTGGTAAACATTATTTTATTTTTTAAAATTATGAGTTCAAAATTTAATATTTGTTGAAATCAATGGCGGAGCCACCTTTTTCCTAAGAGAGTCACTACTTAAAAATCAATAGTTTTCTATTGAAAAATGTTCAGTGGCGATTTCCACAGATATTTTATTGTATTGGTGGAAAAAAACAAAAATAATAATGTTTTCATATGGAAAAATTAGGAACTGTTTTCCACCATGCATTTTTTCAGTGAACTCGTTCGATGAGAAATGAGTGGAAAAATCATGATTTATAGCACAAAATTTCCACTAATTTGTAGTAGGAAAAACCGTTATTTCCAGTAATGAGTCAATTGATCTCCTTTTGTCATAAAATTACACTTCGTAGATAGGTCAATCCCCCCTAGTCGAAACTTTAGTAATTTTCCACTTGTATAATTATGTTTCATGTTTGAGATATTGAATTCAATTGAACTCGTTAAAAATATAGGTTGCATCTAACTTATCATTTTTACTAAATCTTGCAGGCTTCAGATACCAAAATTATAGATACAGCTCTAAATGTTTTAGAATCCAATAACAGTAATGCAGCATACTTGGCAACAGTTTCATTATCATTGAGTTCTCTCATTGGAGCCTGGATGTCTAACAACACTCTTTTCACTAGTGTACTAATTTATGGTGACACAAGGCCAGAAACAATGTCAATCAAGCTCATAACTCTACTAATCTTCTTCTTGATGGCTTTTGCATGTTTTGTACAATCATCTAGATGCTTCATTCATGCAAATTACTTAATCACAACACCAGATACTGATATACCAATTAGTTATGTTGAATTGGCTGTTATAAGAGGAGGTGAGTTTTGGTCACTTGGGCTTAGATCACTTTATTTTGCAACAACTATACTCCTATGGTTTTTTGGTCCAATTCCCATGTTTATTACTTCAATTGGGATGATTTTCTTCCTCCATTACCTTGACAAAAACACGAAGCAATTGCACGATCATCGTTCTTCTAGAACAAGAAAACAGGTTTACAAGAGAGTTGAAGAAGCTACAAACAGGGCAACTCTGCTTTAGGTCAAATTTCCTAAATAATTGTTTGTTTAATTTGTACAAAAAAAAATGCCAAGAGATAATTTTGGTAATTTGTTGTAATATAATTGGTAAATAAGTTTACTTACAATCACAGCCACCAAGTCAAGAATTCAAAATGTATAAGCTACTATCATTAAGTATGAATGTTACTTGTAAGATATATCTATTCAATACCTTAAGCAATAGGTTCCTTTTAAGCAACAACATTTTTTTGCCAATTTCATATATCACAAACAACATTCAAATTCTGCCAATCTCACAAATATTCAAACAAGAACATAAGAAAGGAGAAAAAAATAATAATAAATGGTATTCCACAAAGAACACCTTGATATTTTCTTGGTGCCTAGTGGATTGTTCATCTTGTTTGTTTACCATCTCTTTCTTCTCCAAAGATATATCAAGAATCCTCATACTACTGTCTTTGGATTTGAGAACAATGATAAAATTGCTTGGATTCAAAAATTTATGCAGGTAAGTATTAATAAATCTCCTATTAGTCCATCATGATTTGAAATTTGAAGAAAAAAATACTCCAGTATTTGAAATTGTGTTTGGACATGAAACCACAGTTATGTTTTGTTACTAAAAACTTATAAAAGAAAAAACATGTTTTTCAAACTACAAATGATTTTCCTCACTTGCCTTCTAAGTAATTTCATATTACTAGCTCCAACTAAATACTTTGTTACTCAAAGATTTCATTGAAATATTGTGATTTGTTAATATTATCTTTTAACAAATATCTTTCATTCACCAACCATATACCAGAAAACATTTTCCAATTTTGTTTATTTAGGATAACATTTTGTTTTTTATTTATTTTCAGACCGAAAACCGGGATGTTATGACAGCCTTATATGTTCTATCAGCAAATAATTCAGGAGCAACATTCTTAGCAACTGTGTGTTTAACTTTGAGCTCTCTAATTGGAGCATGGATGGCAAATACTTCAACTATTTTTAGTAGTGAATTGATATATGGTGACACAAGGGCATCTACTTTGTCAATCAAGTACATAAGTCTTCTTTTATGTTTTTTGGTTGCATTTTCATGTTTTGTTCAATCATCAAGATGTTTCATCCATGCAAATTACCTAATTAGTATACCAAATAGTGAAGTTCCTTCAAGCTATGTGGAGTTGGCTGTGATTAGGGGAGGTGATTTTTGGTCTATTGGGCTTAGAGCTCTTTATTTTGCTATAACTTTGTTGTTATGGTTTTTTGGTCCAATTCCAATGTTTGTTACTTCAATTGGGATGGTTTTTCTTCTTAATTATCTTGATACCAACAAGAGCCCATTGGTGCAACATCATTCTTCTAGCAAGTTTAGAGGAAATCATGTTATTTGTCAAGGGAATTAGTTAAAAATTGAATTTTGTAACTTTGAGATGTAATAAAAGCAAAAAAAGATCTCCTTTACCTATTACTCCCTACATTACAATTTGTTTGTCTTGTTTTGACTTGACACTGAGTTTCAAAAAGTAGAAAAGACTTTTGAATCTGGTGGTTTTAAACTAAAGATTTATAAAATGTATCAAAATATCATTTAATTTTATGGTCTTAAACATGTTACGTGGAAAGTTATAATCAAAAAGTTGTCCAAAAAAAAACATTCTTTTTTTGAAGGAAAGTTATTTATAATGCTTGACTAAGATAGTCCATTAACTGGTTTCAGCCCATTGTCTATAAGAAAGGGAAAGGAAAAATTCAGAAGATTAGCTTTGGGAGGGAAATTATTGAGCCCAAATTACACCCATTAGTCCTTCAGATCCATTTATATCATGTGTATATCTCTTTATATTCAGTGATACACTAGACCTATAAATAATATACACCTGAAATACAAATACAAATAACTTATTTATAAATTGGGATTCAGAAAATAGCATTGTTCTTCTTTCTTTTCGAGTTTTGTTATGAAATTCTAATCAAAACTAATTCTAAAATTCACACCACTCCATCAAAATTTACATATAAACTCTAATGAATATCACCAATCGTTTGCAATAACACTCAATTCAAACAAATAACAATTTCGCCAAACTTTTTATGATTGTCAATATAGTTTACAATTTTGTAATTGTTTCTTATAGTCATTATTATATTATGGGTGAATTGTGATTTCTTAGTTTGATAAATATTTCTTTGAATTTATTGTAGTACTAGGAGTTCAATTATACTTATCATAATTCAGTGTAACCAGCTCTTTTTGTGTTGTTGAGAAAATGGAAAGAACCTAATCCCTTACTTTTCTTAATAAATGTTACTATAATTAGTAAAGTGTTATTCTCAATCCACAAACATGATGGCTCCTTCGGGGGACTCTGGCTTAGGATCACGTGAGGACGGTGGAGGAAGGGGCTTTCGATTGGACTGATTAATTTGAAAGTTATTCCCTTGCTAATCCCAAACCTATCACAACAAGTCAATGACTGGCACATGTCAAGAAGAATTCAGAGGTGTGGTACTGTGATGCTTGGTCGAGCCTCCCTACTGATGTATACAAACACTACAATCTCTGCCCTTCGGATGAGCACGTTGTGCGCACGGGGTAAATCTCTCACCGTGTAATAGCCTGCAAACCACACAGGATGTATATTTTGTAATTATTGTAATTTAAGTATAAGTACCTAAGAAGTTGTAACTAAAACTTGACAATAGAATGAGTATTATCCCTATTTATTTATAGTACTCCTAAATTAACTAACCTACATGTAGCCAGTCCATGGGCTCGTGGTCTGCCAAACTTGGCCAAATGGTCCACAAAAAGACATGTTTGGACCATAAGTGAACCCAAGTAAGAGGTTTGGACAAAAACTTGGGACATTTTCCACTTTTGCCTTTATTTTGTGCTAACATTTAATCTTTTATCTTTCAAGATAAATACTTATTCTTTTGCAGAGCATAGGTTTATATTTTACATTATAATATCCTATAAATCATGTCTCGCATCCTTAAAAAAATTATGACCTATTTGGCTAAGTTCTATTGCTAACTGAAAAACTTAAAAGATTAACTCATATGAAGGACACAACTTAGAAAATCAATTTATTTAAAATGAAACTCGTGCAATTAAATGAAAAAAAATCCCCACTAAAAGATATGTAGTTGGCTTCAAATCCAATATCCACGAGGCTACTAGTGACATTTTTGCATGAGTTGCCTCTATTATTTAAAAACACATTACTTGCGCCATATTATACTATATGAAAATATAAATTTATGTCGAGCAAAAATTATTTATAATTACGGTGTCAGAAATATTTTTGATATACTTATTTTTTTACTTAACTAGTATATTGAATGATAAAAATTAAAGAAATTTGAGGAAGAAAATTATAGACCGCGCCAAAATAAAGATATTTATGTGACTGATAGGACTTTTATTCAAAGAATAATTATCTACATATGTAATTTGTAATATAGGGAGGTCCCTATTACCCTCACTAGTAATATTTTCCATTTTCAGAATATAACAAATGTTCCTTATAATATATATATATATATATCCAACAAATTTTACAAATATTAGGAAATTTGTCTTCTCGTGGAGTCCTAGCTAATGAGAAAGGAGTATTAATTTCATTAGCTTCTTACGTTTTTATTTAATAAAGTAATAGTAGTAGTAGTAGTAGTATTTGTGAATGCTTACAATAATTGCGTCTTGGCAAACCAAAAATTAAAGATTGATATGTCCCAGAAGAAACAATTAATAGAAGATGGAAAGTAAAATAAAAATGAAACTTTTTTCTAAAGGCTAAAAAAGGGCTATAAGTAGTGTAGGATAGCAGCAGCAAACAACCCAAAATGAAAAATTTGGATTCGCGTCGAAAAATTCCATAAAACGCTTCCTAACAAAGACGACTTCATAACCAAGGAGGGATCAAACCCAAGATCTTTTTGGATAAGGATGAAAAAATACTTACCACTCTATCACAAACCTTTGTTGATTGGTCATAGGTGTATTTATTGCAAAGAAGAACATAATCAATTAAAAATGAGACAATTCAAAATGCCACTATTCAAACCTAATTCTTATTGTACGAGAACAAATTAATTATTCTAGTTTTTCTTCAAATTTAGGAGTTAAAAATTACTCCATTATTTTCTTATTGAAATATGTTTAGCAGCTATTTCCATAGATATTTAAATTGAATCAGTGAGAAAAAAAAAATAATAACATTTTCATACGAAAAAATTAAAAAATTTTCCATTATTTAAGTAAGAACCTCTTTTTCACTATGCATAAAAATAACTAAAAGAAATCATACTTTATAGCATAATTTTCCATTGATTCGCAGTTTAAAAAAAACTTTATTTCTAAAGTGATGTGATTTGATAAAATTAATTTGGTAATTTCTTCTTCTTTCTTCACGAAATTCCCTTGTTGGACATTTGACTAATTTAAATTTACATTTTAAAAGGTTCAATGAAAAAGGTAAAAAAAAAAATTACCAAAAACTTACTAATTCAACTCTCAAACCTTATACCATTTGCTTAAGAGGAGGGAAAATCTGGACTATTACGTCGTAATCAAGGAAGTGTTTTAATGATCAATGAAATGAGTTCAAAATTCTGATTATGTGATTTTGTCACACATGTTCAAATCCTAATTAACAAAGCTACCAATATATACATTGATGAGACAAAGCAAATACTCTATAAAATTAATCAGACTACACACAAGTTTATTCGAACATCACTACCATAAAAAAAAATCTTAATTATCGCACTACACTGTAAGAGTGGTAATAATGCAACTATATCTAACCTATAATTTAGAGCTTCCAAACATTTTCGTCTCATTATTAGCATTATTAATAGCTTTTTTTAATTACCAATCTAATCTAAAAGTATAGACATAGGGAAGATTCATTAATCATATCTAGGTTTCTTGTAGTGGCCCTTGCTTCACAACAAAAATGTAATTTGTACTATAAAACCAA
>JAJOOR010019541.1:0-17710 GCA_036250505.1 Solanum acaule | reverse complement strand
ACAGGGTAAAACCCCCGCTCCTATGCAATAGCTCGCAAACCACATAGGAGAGGTAACCCGCACTAGGCAAGCCCGGTGCGACGAGCTCGACCCAGAAGGCAAACCCCTTGCTTTCGCTGGCAAGGGGTTTCGAACTTGAGACCTCCAACATGGAAGTCCCAAGCCCAAACCACTGGGCCACCCCGAAGAGTTCTATAACATTTTTAGAAATTTATCTTTTTGGTTTGATAATGAAGAGAGTTCAGATCATATTGTTTATTTTTTGTAATGAATTGATTGCTCTTTTTCATGTGAACTACTTTTGGTTTTACATGTTTTCTTTTAATTTAAGCCATTGAGCCCACAAGCAGTAGGATTATTCGACACTTCTTCATAGTCCACCTTTTATGAAGTATCAGCCTAGTGAAAAAATGACTCAAAATTGAGAGCATTGACCATAAAACAGCCACATCACTGTTACTCAGTATCTCTTCTTACCAAGAGAAAATGGCATTATCTCCATTGAAAATTGTTTTTTCTGCTTACCAAATTAGTGTTCTTTTCTTCTTGTTATATGCTGATTGGTATCTTATACAACAGACTCAGAAATTAAGCTTCAGGATTAAGTCAGTCAGTAGCAACAAAAAATGCATTTTACCTTTTAGAATTTGAAGAACTTTTGTCACTGCATCAGTCGGAGGCATGGTCTCAAACTTGTGTGCAGCTTCTCCAGCAACTAGAGCTAACAATAAGGGACCGCCGGCAACAGTTGCATAACTGTAGAACAAAAAGAATTCACCCCTGCTACTAGAATTATCAGTAAGATGCCCAAAGGTATCGAGATCAGTGCCCCAGAATACATATGGGAAAAGCATTGCAACCTTATTTAATAATCCAAATCCCAATCTTTTTATTCCATCAAGCTTCCGCTGAGGCAATTCTGGCATGAACTTAATAGAACCACCTTTCAGAACTCCAAGAGGAACAGTGCACAGCACCATATCTCCCTCAAATACTTGGGCCCCAGCGCCAACCTGTACTCCATCGGTACCATAACGAATGGTATGCACAATTTTTTCATAAAGAATAGGTACATTTTCAGTCAATGCATGAACTAGTTTTCCATTTCCTCCGGGCAGGAAGCAATGATCCCCTCCCATGTCAAAAGGGTCATCTTGGTCCCAAAATGCTAAGGAAAGTTTAGAAATCAGACCTGCGTTTGCATATTCCAGATTTGCTAGATGCCAATTAAACAAACTCATCTCCTCTTCATTCACGGCATCTTCATAATCCTGACGGAAAGTCTCCAATGCTGCTCCAAGAGAAACATCCTGAGAAACTTCTCCCATTAACTGCCTAAGCTTGCTTGCCTTCTCCAAAAGTAAATTATAAGCAGTCTCCACCTTGTGATCTAAATCTTGATCAACTGGCTTCCCATCCACACGATAAAGAGGGCATTTGTCTCTGACCTTGTGAAGTGTGCAAGACAGCTGCCGTGCCAAAATACCTAGTGGGTTCCCTAGCGTACCCGTCAACACACTCCCTCCTAAATCAGCAGCAGCTACCTTATTTCCACCTTCCATTTTTTTCGAGTACACCCTTCCACCAGCACGTTTTCTTCCCTCCAAAACTGTAACCTTAAACCCAAACAACATCAACTGCCGTGCTGCAGCTAACCCAGCAAGTCCTGCCCCAATAATGATAACACTAGGCTTACTCGGCTCAGCTGGAATCCTATCCTTAATAGCCGGCACAACTCCAAAATTAATATACCCACGCGATACTAAATAATTATGAGCAGAATCCAGCAAAGCACTACAATGCTTAGGTATAACATCAAAAAACATCTCTTTCGTTATCCAAGTCGACACATTTACACGCCATTTCATAAGTATATGGTTTCTAATAAGAATATAATTAACCTGTTCAATACCACCCACTACAGAAACAACCTCAGCTTCAATTTCTTCATCAGTTAAAGAATCAGCTGGAAACCCCGCAGTTAAAGCAATTAACGCCTCCGTCGTAGCCTCTTTGTTAATTACAATAATCTCATCCGATGCATCAAAAGAAGCAGTATTTTTTCTAGCAGTCAAATTACGCACAAGATTCGAATTTTCCACAAGGGTTTTGCTAAACTGAACAAAAGAAGGCTACTATAAATTACCATTAGCATTAAAACGAATTAAGGGAAATTGTCATACATATATATACCTGGTCCAACGACGACGTCGTCGTACTCCGAGGTCTACCTCGTCTCCGTTTCGTCGGAATGGAGAGGGACAGAAGCTGGTCTGAAATTGAATCGGAATGAGGATTCGGGTTCGGATTCGGGTCATGGCTAGGGTTTGAATTTGGAATTGAAGTGAAATTGGGAGTAGAATTGGGCAAATGAATGGTGAATTGAAGGGGATTGTTACTAGTAATATAAGGTAAAGATTGTTGAGAAGAAGGATTGTTATCTGAAGGATCCATGACTGTTTTTCTTCACTTTTTTCTGCAACTGTTACAGTAATCTGGAGAAGTGGGGAAGATGAAGAAAAAGAACTATGGCTACAAATTCGGAATTCAAACCTGAAATCTCTAAGCCAAGTTTGGAATTCAAACCCAAAATTTCTAAGCCAATTTTGCACTTAAAAAACTCGAACTTAATATTTCTATTATGTCTTTAAATTTTTTTCAATATTATAATATCATTTATTGTGAGATAAATCGAAATATGATTTTTTTTATTTTTATAAGCGAGACTAATTATACTTGATAATTGACAATTCTTGCTAAATAAGAAATTATTAAATTGATTTAGATTCGTTAGTAGTGTGTTGACGATCTTTTTTTCTCTCCAAGAAATAAGGCTTCATCCAAATTTTTGGATAAAGATTTTTGTGCTATAACACTATCATTAATTGAGCGGTTAATTTTCAAGTTCTCGCTTCTGACTTAAAAGAACACATGATCAAGTTAAATCTTGTTATTGTATTTGCTAATGCTAAATTTTAAATTTCATCAAAAATTTTAGCTTACCAATACATAGTTGTGGGCAAGCAAAAGCATATGAAATTAATTTGGATATTCAAAAATCATATGATAGTGTTGTATGTATATCGATAGTATTCATTGATCGATGCCATGAATTATGTTATAAATTTATTTTTGATGTAAAGAAATATGTAAATCTCCTAAATTAATATTTACACAATTCAAATACAACCGTATTTGATGAAATATCTAATGAGGTTTAGAATGATTCATGATTGCCAAATAATTATAATTTCTTTCCTCATATAAGAATAACGTAAACTTAGATTATTTAAGAGTGAATTTAAATGAATATTCAAAATTATAAAAAATGAGATTTTGCAAATTTCGATTGCTCTGTCTGTATTTTATGCCCAAGTTGAACTTACTATTCTTGTTCCTTATTTTGAAACTAAGAATGACTTTATATGACATTATATCATACTAATTGAATACAATGTTTGAATAGATTATATCATTCTTCGTCGATATATAATGTTACATATCCATAATTTGGATGATAAATCTACAACAAAAGTGGGAGAGATCTTATGAAAAGGTAGGATAAAAGATGAAATATGATTATTAAAGGGAAAATGCATAAGTACTCCCCCAACCTATGTCCGAAATCTCAGAGACACACTTATACTATACTAAGGGTCTATTACCCTCAACTTTTTCGACCTACGTGACACTATCAACCAAATAACTTGAAAAAATTGTCAACACGCGCTGGGCCCAAAAAATAGTGCCCAACGTTTGTTTCGAAGAGCTTGAAAAGGGGAGGATTGTAGCGTTTGTTCACATATGTTTCATGGAGATTGCATTACACCTTGGCTACAGAGGAGATTTTGTTGTCCTATTTGCCGTTATCATTATGATCTACCATCAGAGGCGAATTTAGAATTTTTCAAACATGGGTGCACCCAGAAAAATGTATTAAGTGGGAATTGATCCGAACATGGATGCATTAAGAAAAATGTATTAAGTGAGAACTGATTCTTCATCCTCAAGGTAAAAAGCTCAACTTTTAACCATGTGGACCAGATAGACTTCTTATAGCACGGGTGCAAGAATATAATAATATACAAATTTTAGAAAATATATACATAAAATATCTAATTTTACGAAGAGACCACGGATTCCGGTGCCCTATTTTTTAGGCTTAGATTCGCCACTGTCTACCATACAATATGATAGAGACAAAAGACGTTGTTATCCTAATTGTTGCTATCGTTTTCTTCATCATTATGAGCTCCTATATGTATATTTATCGAGAATTTATCCGAGAAAAAAATAGATCATGAATTAGTATTTTATGGTTTATTATTGTTTTCAATGAATTAGTATTCATTGGCTTTTATCTATTTAGTTTGAAACCTTAATAGGCCTTTTATATTTATCATTATTTTCAATAATCTATCCTAGTATGTCGTTAATTATATATGTTTCGATTGTTGTTGATGTTTTGTGTTGTTCTTTGTTAAGTACTTCTGTTAAAATCCACGAAAAACCATTTACCCCACAAAAACGCGAATCTACTGAGACTCAAGTCTCATACCTTGCAATGAA
The DNA here is from genome assembly GCA_036250505.1 of Solanum acaule. Lineage (NCBI taxonomy): Eukaryota > Viridiplantae > Streptophyta > Magnoliopsida > Solanales > Solanaceae > Solanum > Solanum acaule. The sequence goes on along the minus strand of JAJOOR010019541.1, from coordinate 13,141 downwards.
TTGGATCATAACAAGTTCACGTACTCCTATGTCAGGCGGAAAAGTCACGATTACACCTATCATACAAGAAATATAAAATATCATAAGCAAGTAAGCCACTTGGCTTCCGCGGACATCTATTATGCCCTTCAACTTTAGATGCATATTAGCAGACAGTTAAACTTGTATAAAATTAAATAAGTACGCCAGACAATATTTTAATACTAATTTCTCTATTGAAATTAGAAACATACAGACTACAATTAGAAACATACAAGACTACAATATAACATTAATACTAATAACATAATTATAAATTTACACCAATAATAATCATATACCAAAGAAAAAACTAAAGAATCCTATACAAAGCTAATAGGTTGATAAATAAATGAACCAAAAGTATCCTACTTTTAACTTATTTCTACCCCACTTTTAGACTTTTAGTAGTCCTAAACCAAAAGTGTTTCCAGATATAAAGAAATTTTAATTTAAAACGATTTTAGTTTAAAGCAAAATCTTTTAATAAAGAGTTCTCAACTATATAATAAGACCACTAGGTTGACATCTAATTTCTACCATTGTTTGACCACTACGTTGAGATTTTTCTGTTTCGTTTGTCATGCCCAACGCCAAGTATGCTTATTTGAGATACAATAACAATAACAACAAATAGAACAAGAATGTCTATTTTGTAGCCAATTGTCTATTTTGCGATCCTTGTTACACTAATCATCAATAATTTCATGTACTTTTCCAATCATATCATGAATGACAACGTGATGATAATTCTTAACAAACTGTTCACCCCAGTTTTCATCGAGATTATCTTTCATGACATGACAGAACTTATCATATGACATATATGTCGAATCGAAAAGTTTGAGACTGAGTGATTTGTTATGAGATTGATCTTCAAGTTCAAATTTAATGTCTAATGTGTATAGGGAAACTAAATCCAATTAAGTGCTGTCCTCTCCTCACTAAAGTATTTGATTTTTGAAAATTATGGTTTTATGTTCATATCAAATCATATAATTTAATTTTAATTAGCAATTAAAAATTATAATAAATATATACATTAAGTAACTGATAAATGTATGAAAAAGACGCATGTCTAAAAACTATGATAAATATATACATTACATAACTGATAAATGTGTATAAAAATACACATGTCTTATGTTTATTGATATGACGTAAACACATTTGTCAAGATAACCACCTTTTCCCCTTTTTTTGGTGATGACTCGGTCTAATTCTTTTGATTTAAAAATAATAGATCCGAAATAAATGTTTGAAAAAAAATCACAAGATTTTTGTCACATTTTTTTTACTTTATCATTATTATTGTTATTAGTATTAATTATGTCACTAATAATTTTCTAATACACGAGTGATTATCAAGAAAAACAACATGTTGCTTGCTGTGTTGATAGCCAATTCTGAGGGAAATATACTTGTTGAACGGTAACTTGTTCTTTCTGTTTAATTTGTTATTGTTGTCTTTTTTCATCGTTCATTCAGTTGTGTTTATCTTTTATCGAAAACAATCTCTCTATCTTTTCAACGTAAGAGTAAGATCAATCTGTGTACACTCCATCCTCCTCAAATTCGTTTTTTTTTTCATGCAGTTTAAATGGAGTTCCAATAGAGGAAACTCTACATTGGAGATCTTTTTTAGTTAGATTGGGAGCAGAAAATCTTAGAGGAGTAAAAAATGAGGAGCTCCTTGTAGCTTGTCACAAGTATGTATATTTTGAATTATTTTAATCTATTACCTAAGTTTATAATATAATTTAATAGACTGTTGGATTATTGATTGCTGTTAACTTGTAAATTAGTTGTTCCTTCGTCTCAATATACTTGTCGTGTTTCGCTTTTCTAAAGTTAATTTGATTAACTTTTAAAGTTAAATTAGATTAGATTAATTTAATATTTTAAAATTAAAATTTACGTATCCAAAAACTACACAAAAGGTACTATAAGATGTAGTTTTTCTTATATCAATATAATGAAAAATTACATTTTAAAACATTAGTCAGAGTTTATATAGTTTGACTCTTGAAAAAAAATGTGACAAGTAGTTTAAGAGAAATGAAGTGTTTCATATAACGTTATTTACTCGATTTAACCACAACATCAAGATTCTAGCAATATAATGCGGAGATTTGAGAATTATCGAGCGTTGTGATGGGATGAATAAAAATCCTTCATCTTTAATCATAGATTTATAGGTCTCAAATGTGCACCTTCAAAATGACAATGATTCTAGTAAGGAACACTTCCCCTTTAATACCCTTACATAATGTGAATTCAAATTAATTAGAGTCCTAAAATAAGTATCGAATACCATATAGGAAAATTAACATTAATATTTGTATTTTCACAATTTAATTTTACTCTCTTTTTTCAGATCAGTGTATGTGGTATACACTGTATTAGGAGGTGTCAGCATTTATGTGGTTGGCAAAGAAGAATATGATGAACTTGTTTGTAAGTCTATATGTAATATTATACTTTGTACTAATTAATTTTTTGTTTTACACAAAATCAGTAAACCAAATTTCTTTTTATTTCATGTTCTTTTTTTTAATTATAAAGTTTATGTGATAATTATTTATTTAAATATTGTGATTTTTCTTGAAGTATCAGAAGTAATATATGCTATTACTTCAATTGTGAGGGATGCATGTGGAAAGGCTCCAAGTGAACGCCTTTTTTTAGACAAATATGGAAAAATTTGCTTGTGTTTAGATGAAATTGTTTGGAAGGTAAGTTTTCAAATAATCATATTTTGAAAAATATTGTACAAAATTTGTAGTTTGGTTTTGTTATTTTATTTATTATGACATAATGTTTTTTCGATTAATATGTTTGTTGTCAATATTTGAAGGGTTTGCTTGAGAATACTGAGAAAGACAGAATCAAAAGACTTATAAGGTTGAAATCACCATCAGAGTTTTGAGTGACCAACACTTCAATCTGTCTCAATTAATTACGTCTTACATTTCCTGCTGCTTTAGCATATGTATTTTGCATAAATGTAACACTTGAAAGTGTAATTATTAAACTTATTTGCTCCTATATAGTTTTAGCGCTAGTTATTTACGTCTTGTATATCTTCTAGTGCTTTAGATTTAATGTACACATTATTGACAACTCTAAATGTATTTTTGTATAGTGTGATTGTTATTTATCTACTAACACAAGTTACACATAAATTGTGGCTTATTTTGCATAATTAAAGATTAAATGAGGATTTCACCAATCAAATATTTCTTAGTTTGTCTAGCTACATTACATTTAATCATTAATTTAAAAACAAGATAAAATATAAACGATATATCTCGTCTCAAACAACTATATGATCATAAAAAAATGTAATGTGATTCTGTCACTTGAACAAATGTCTCGTTTTTGGATCAAATATATCGTTTGTTTATGAGAAAATACTTAAGAAATTTCTTTGAGAGAAATTTGCTTGTTTAATAGCTAATGTCGAATTACGATTCTTGATCTTGTATGACTATCTCTAAAAAATTTATTCAAATTTTTTATATACTTTACATTAAGCTCTCCGCTAGATTGAATTTCGACATTAATAATGTTCTGTGAGTTTATTATGACCAAATTGTGTTGATTACTTAACCATTAGAGATCAATTCACTAATAAGTGTTAAATCTCATTGTTTTTCTAATTCATATAAATATCGAAACGACAAAATATCTTCTAATGTCATTTCATTAAATTATATTTATCATATTAACTGTTATAAAATATTATATTACAATGTTATAAGAGAAGTAGATAAATAATATAATATTATGTCAACGTAAAACAAATAAACATAAATTGCTAAAATTGAACAAAAATAGAGATGTTAAAACACGAATTGCAAATTCCAACTATTGATGAACTATATATATGTTTATCTATATTGGTTGATGAGAAAATTTATGTTATATCTCACATAATCGTCTAATCGCATAAGTTTTTTGAGATATTTAATTATTTTGCAAGTAAGCTTTTACGTCATATGTATATTTTAAAAAAATACACCTAAAGTTGAGCAAAATTTAATTAGGCGTCTTCATTCTGACAATAACCAAATATACATTTTTATTTGACATAAATATGTCTCGTGAATACCAAAGTCTAACAATCTTCATGTGTGAGTTACATGATCTATTTGGGAATGATGCTTTCAAAAGGATTTTCTCCATATTTAAGGCTCGAATCCAAGGCTTTTGGTTAAAGATGATGCAATCCCACCACTGTCCCACAACCCATGTTGGTGGAATTGGAATACTTTAATACTCTTAGAGTTGCTAAAAAAATCCTACAACTCGCTAGTTAAACACTAAAAAATATCATTTTTACTAACGATCACTCCAAAACAAGAAAAAAAAAAGCTTAATGTACTCTTAAACTATTCGAAATGGAACTACTTTATCCGAGCATTTACTTAAAAGTTTATGTTTAATTAAAAAAATGATTTCTTAATATAAACATAATTTCAATACTTGACCAATTTGGCCCTACCCATAAGAATTTCTAGACAAACTTTACTTTTCTTACCACCATCATTTAACAAGGTCAATATAAATATAAAAATAAAATAAAAATTTTCTATTGAAGAATTGTCTATGCCTAGAAAATTATTTTGGTTGATTTTATTATAATTATAATTTAATAAATAATTAAATAATATTACTAAGGCAGTCCTTAATTAATTTTTAATTTCTTCATCATCATCTCCATCTTCCATCTACATCTCCATTTCCATTCTCCAGCTCTGCTCCGGTCTGGAGCTCTTCACCCCACCCCCACCCCACTCCACCCACCCACCTAGCCCAGCACACCGTATCAGTCGTTTCACTGTTATTTAATCAATTTACTTCTTGTACTGTTTCTTAGATCCGAACAATATCCTTCTCTGGTACTACTTTTTCTATTTCAAATGCGAAATTTACACAATTTAGATTCATATTGTGAGCTATCTGAATTGTCTGTGTAACCCCTTTATGCAATTTTTGCTTTTTTTGGTGATTTCGTACAGTCGAGTATATTGAGATGGGGAAATTTGATCTACTACCCATTCCTAAAGACAAATCGGTGAGTTCAGTTTCTTATGTTTACCTTGAATTTTCACTGGAATTGGAGATTTCCCAGTTGGGTTTTAGGATTTTGATGAATTTAACTGGAAATTTTTAGTCTTTATGACATGCTGCAGCTTACCCTTTTTTCTTCTTCTTTCCTTAATTAGATTAGAATCTTCCTGTTTTGGTAACTTGTATTGAAAGTTAGAGCACATTGGATTTCATCTGTTATTTCTGTGATCATATACTCTACGAGTATTTAGCTTATATATTTATTTTTTTTGTATTTGAAATTTGGGTATTTCTGTAGTATTTCTTTGATCATATGCTCTGTGGACTGTGATGAATTACTGAATTGTTCCTATTTTGGTAACTTTTTAATGAAATTGTAGTAATTCTGGTTTATATGTTATGATACTCTTGGGATATTTCTGTGGCGTGTTTTTTAGTAAGTAGCGTATGGTCTTCCTATTAGTAATTTGTAATGAAATATATATTAATTGGGTTGTATCTATTACTAAATCTTGGGTTATTTCTGTAGCATTTGTTTGATCATATGTTTTGTGGTAATTGCAGTACTTAAGGGAGGAACTTGCTAGAGTAGATGAAAACTGGGCTGCTGCTCGGTTTGATTCACTGCCTCATGTTGTTCGTATATTAACCTCGAAAGATCGTGAAGGTGATGTCCACGTCTTAAAGGAGCAAAGTGAAATTATTGAGGAAGTTGTGGATGAAGTAGTGCATGCCTACCATGGTGGCTTCAATAAAGCTATTCAAAATTATTCTCAGGTGTCTTTTTACATCGTCCCTTATTTGTTGATTTTGTTTAGTAGTGAATTTCCTAGATATGCAAATTTCTAGTTTCAAGCAAATGTTTATTTATGTGAACTATCCTAGAAAGAGATAGGTGCACTCGTTTCTGATTTTTTCTTTGGTATCTTTTCATGAATCTATACATTGAGGAATTGAAAAAGATATGAACAGGGAAAGAAAGCTAACTAGTGCAGATACATAAGATCCCATCATCTTTACTTTCCTCATATTTATGGTGCAGTCAATGACATGTATAGATAATGGAATTGATTTTGTCGAATAGGACTCCGACCCAGTGCTTGAATCCTGCATACAGGGTTTCTTTTTGTCAATAGAAGTTACTTTTGTTTCTAGAAAAAAAATCGTAAAGAAGAAAAAGTTGAAGCAGTGAGTTTGACATTAGCCCTTCCTTGGGCCAAAAAAGGAAAGAAAATTAAAGAATACAATAACCCAAAAAGTTGTTTTCTGTGATAAAGTAGTAATTTATTGATATACTAAAATGAAAGATACTCGTTATACAAGAATTCCAAAAACATTAACCATATATCCATTACTTGTGAAACTTGAAGATGATTTTCCTCAATATGTCTATCAAAAAGTAAAATTCATTGGTTTGCTATTCTCATCTCTAACCAATGCTGGCTGCCAACATACTTTTGAGCTTGGAACAAGGAGTAACTATTCCTAAAAAAAGAAAAGAGAAACAAGAAAATGTTTGTAGAACCATATGCTAGAATAGTTCATTACAAATTTTTCATTCTTTCCCTCACCATGGTGAGACTTGAGAGTTATATATATTTTGACTAGCATTATTCTTGGAGAATATAGGTAAAAGGACACTCTTAATTATTTTATAAGGTTTAGTTATCAGGCTCTGATTTTCAGCATACCTTTTTATGCGTTATCACATTGTCAGGGAACTGTTCTCCAGTTTGCCGCTTGGGTAAAAATTGCAATGGGTGATGTAGCTTTATCTATTTAAGCTAGTTACAGGACACACAACTGCCTGGCCCCAGAACATGTTTATTCATTGACCATCCTTTAACATTTATTATTTTGAGATTCACTTTGAAGAACCTTGAGCTCTGATTCTCTAATGTACAGTGACTTACTCTTTTCTTGAACAGAAAAACCCTTGTGCTCTGATTTAGCTGTTAGGCTATATAAAACAGTAACCTCCTTTTGTATTCTATATACCTTTGATCGATATGTTTTCTCTTGGCATAGAGTTGCACTTTCAACTCAGTTAACAACCTAATGGTAGTTGGAGAGGTCTCTGTTTTAGATCCTAGACAAAAAATCAGGTGCTTGGTGATAGATGTTGTCTCTTCTATTTGTTACTTAATTTGGTGATTATTTTTTTTTGATGAAGTAAGAAGAAAAATTCAAAAGTTAAACCAACCTAAATATTTTGTTAAGTTCACAAAGTCTGAAATCAATTGAATTTAAGTTTTTGGTCTTTCTGAAAGAGGCAAACATTCAAAGGCCTTGTTACAGTTCCGCTATAGCTGTTATGTGAAATAGAAAATGACTTAGAGCGTTTGAGTTAGCTGATTGTAAATAACCGATAAGTTTCAAGTGCCTAAACTGATTTTATAAATAAACAGTTACGTGTTTGGATAGAAGTGTTGAAACTGATAATAAACAGTTGTTGCGTTTGGTATAAGTTGCCGATAAGGTATATTTTGTTAACATGACTAAAATACCCTTAACATTTCCACAAAAATCATAAATTTGGAAGGCCCTTTATAAAGAAAAAGAGAAACTCCCCTATAGATGCAAAAGCAATCCTAGAAGTATTAGAATCATGCTAGGCTTGCTGTTTTTGTTCTTACATTTTCATTACTTTTTTGTAAAGGGGTTTTCAGTACTACCTAAGTACTCGTTTATACTACAAATTGTTACCTTCTCAAAAAAATAAAAAGAAAGAAAAGGAGGAACAATGGTATGGGATAGTGAGGAAGTTAGGAGTTTTGTTTTGGAAAAGGTATCTTGGGAATTAGTTAAAATATTAAAGATAAAAAATAGTAAAAAACTTTGTCAAACCAAAAGTGCTTATAAGCTGAAAACCCTATGAGTTGGGGATGACAAGATTATGACTTTAGGCTGATTTTGTCTTATAAACACTTTGAGTGTCTACCAAACACATAAATAAGCGGGAAGGTTCCTTTAAGCCTGTTTGACCAGCTTATAAGCTTAGCCAAACATTTCTTGTATCTGGTAAGTTGATGCTACTTCTGGAGTAAGCACAGAAGCGGGCTTCTCTCAGCACGTTCTGAAACATGGCATGTTGTTTATGTATGTAATTAGTTTAAGACAGTGCTGAAGTGTAGTTTTATGTTTTTCTTTTGGCTTTTTAATATTTTTCTTATTCTTATATATCAAACGATATTCATCTTATTCTTTGAGTCTTCCTTACCTTCAGATTTTGCGGTTATTCAGTGAATCCACCCAAAGTATTGGGGTTTTAAAAGGTGACTTGGCGGAGGCAAAGAAGCTTCTTGGTGCCCGTAATAAGCAGTTGCATCAGTTGTGGTATCGGTCTGTTACATTGCGACATATTATCTCCTTGTTAGATCAAATAGAAGGCATAGCTAAGGTCAGTTATCTTCGTTTATATTTTTTCTACTAGTGTTGTTGCTATTATTCTTGCTCCAGTCCCTGCTAATCAGGAAGGGATAGTGGTAGGTGGTCCTGCGGAGCTTTCAGAAAAGGGTAGCCTTGTGTGTGCTGCATTTCTTGCAATGCATTCTGTCTATGTTAAGAATGAATAGGTGCATACTAGCATTGAAATTAATGGTTAAACTTCTTGTTACCAAGAAAAATGTCTAAACTGCTCTGTTTGGAAGATAATATAGTCTTTTATCTGTAAGTCGTCTCAGAAACAGAAAATTATATATATTTTTTTGAAATAGGTAAGGATTTTATAAATAACAGCCAAGCACTAAGACAGTGCTTGCGCTGACATGTTTTAGGATCCCCTTATACAAAACAAAAAGATGGGTTCCTATCTGTACAAAAAAACCCTAATCCTGTCCTGAATTGATGCAATCTAGCACAATGTCGTCATCCTTTACATCTTGAAAGTCGCACCAAAAAGCCAAAAACCATTGACATCTGAAGTTGGATTGTACTTCTAAGCAATTGAAGGTTTCAAAACATAGAATTGCAATATCCCATAAAGAGTAAATATAGTTTTAGTTTGTCGATAAAGTAAACTACCAAATAGCTGATCTGTGTCTCTGCCGCTCCGTGATATAAATGTGAAGCTATAAGAGGACCTTTTCAGCGTATCCAAGGGTGAGACTTGGAGGTCTATGAAGTTGAAATAAAGACCATGAGTGACCGGGGTTTGAATTCCCGTGGAGAGAGAAAAAAATTAGGTGATTTCTTTAATTTTTTGATAGAAAAAGTTGGGTGATTTCTTTCCATCCGCTTAAGTTTTGGTATCTGAATCAATGAGAGGATGTTATACCCAGTGGGATAGTCTAGTTGCACCCAAAAGTTGACGCTGTAGGTGTGCGAGTAAGAGGGTAGTAGGTGAAATTATATGAATTGAACTTCACCATTATAAAAAAAGAAAAAAGAAAATAGGTCCTTTGTAGTAGGTATTAACATGATTAAAATGCTCGTCTTGTTAAACTGTTCATTCTAATATCCATGCAGTTGTGGTCTGGATCAATGGTTTGGTTGTAAAAGCATAGTGGAAGATAATCACCATGTGTTTTGGTGGCTGTGTTTAAGCAATTAATCCAATAGAAACAGTAGAGCATGTATATAGAATACAACAATCATATAAACTCATCCAAGAAAGGAAAAAAAATTAAATACATAGAGGACAGTGCACAAGATTCAATATGATAAGTAGCTCATCGCAGTTGGAAGTCGTGATACAATCTATCCTCGCTTTGACATGAATATTTCAACGGAATTTCCCCCTTTCCATTTCTATCTTTTGCTCTCTTCTTCTGCATCAGGGTAATGTAATCTACCTCTTAATTTTTTATTGACCTGATGCTTCTTACAACTGTGAAAAGATGTTTGACCAGAATTATATTCTCCTTCTAATCAGATAAAAGGAAAGGCTAGCTCTAGGATTGCTTGGTGGGTAAGAACAGTTAAAAGATGAGGCCCTACGGATATTACTGATTGGTCTAGATGAGCTTGACAGCAAAGTATACGGGTGGTCTGTCTGCTCTTTTACTGTATTTTCTGTTGTCCTTAGGACTCACAGAGCTGAAAGAATTCTCTATTCAGAGTATCAGGGTGGGAGAGGCTAGGTTGATGATAAAATTGTTGAACCCGTCCTTGTGGGGAGCTCGAGTGGGTTCTCAATTCTCAATAATGAAAATGTTGTGCAAATTTTTCGAGTTTATGACGGTAGTTCAACTTTTTTTTTTTGAGAAGGTAACAACTTGTATTCTATTCCAAAACAAAAAACCAGAACCCGCCACAACAAGTTACAGGTTCCTAATTACCTAGTTCAACTTTTAATAAACTTCATCTGAACACTTGTTCTTCCAGTTGTGGTATGAATTTTTCATCTTAGACTTGCCTTATATTTATATTATGTTCTTGGCCTCGCAAATGTTTATGATGTTGTGGTCCTCCCAAAGATAGCCTGTACAGGCAATTTTAATCAAGAAGAGCCTGCACATGTTGATGATGCTATGTAGATTCGCAGATCCCTTCAGCCCTTTTATTTTATTATCATTGTCCATCTTCATTCTTATTGATGCATTACCTTGTCTTTTCTACCTCAGGTTCCTGCTCGTATTGAAAAGCTGATCAATGAAAAGCAATTCTATGCTGCCGTGCAGTTGCATGTTCAATCAGCTCTTATGCTTGAACGGGAGGGCCTTCAAACGGTGGGTTAATTAAAACATTCATAACTGATTCTACCTTCACACTTTACCTGTGGCTGCTTGAAAGAAACTGTGGACACAATTTCAGCATACTGAGTTTTTTTCTGACTCGCGGTAGTCAATTTTTTGTATGTTAAAACTGATTTTGTTAAAAGAGGCAGCTTCTTGTTCTATGGTCGACACAGCAACTCCAATTACTATTACAAATGCTGCAGCTCCTGTGGTCGACACAGCAACACCAATTTCAAGTTGATAAACAAGTTTTTAGCACTAATCTTTTGTAACATTTTTTGTTGCCAATTCTTACTCAATGCAAAGGATGGCTTGATGTACTTACTGTATATTGTTGGCATCACATAGGTTGGTGCTTTACAAGATGTCAGATCTGAGTTGACAAAGCTACGAGGAGTTCTCTTCTACAAAGTCTTGGAGGATCTGCATGCCCATCTTTATAATAAGGGTGAATACAGGTACATATTAGTTAGCCTTGGTCTATAAAAACCTTCTTGCTGTTTGATGTTGTATACACGTCAAGTCTTTCATTGGAGACGTTTTTCTCTCTCTCTCTCTATATATTTATATATCTATATATATATATATCATGCTGTCCTTATCCACTTAAAATATTGAAGCTGAGGCTACCTCTAGCAATGCAACTCGATATTCTGTTTGTTGAGATACATAATTGGGTGATTAACTAATATGTTTGTGCTTGCAATTAATGAAGCACGGTCTTGGAGGTGATTCTTCTTGTACTTTGTTATCCTCAACTTTCTGTTGAGAGGAGCCACATATCTTTCATTTAGATTTTAATTTCAGATGTTGCTTTATATTTGCTCAACACTGGCCTTCCTTTTGCAGTTCAACTCTCTTCAGTATCAGTGAAAGGGATGATGAAGTACCAACCACTGTAGCTGTACCATTGTCCATGAATAACTCACAGCCTCTCTCTCGAAGAACTAGGTTACTAAAAGGTGACAATCAGTTTGGTTCATTTGGAGCTGGGGATGGATCTCACAAAACTAGCTCTATTGATGGCAGGTAAGACAAAAAAGAAAATTTTAAGTGATGTGGTTCTGTTGGTAATATCATCCTCAATATTGTTGCAGATGACCACATGTGAATCTACACTTAACCTCTTCATACGTCTCATCTTTAAGTGAACTCGATAGCATCCTACATAAACGCCTTTCAGTGATAGTTTAACTTTATAAATTTTTTGGTGGATTTCTGCATCCATTCCTCTTTCTGGTACAAGTGATCAGTGTTATCCAAGGCGCGTTTTAAGCGCGCTTAAGCCCTGAAGCAAGGCTCAAAACGTGTTGAGTGCTTCGCCTCGCGTTATGTGCGATTCAGTGTTGCCATCAAGGTTCTAAGGCAAACATTTCCTTGACAATGAACCTCTTATGAAGGAGTGACACTAAATAATTGATATTTCACTTTATCATAAAAAAAATTTCAATTTCTTTGGTCATATATTTGTCATTCATATTTATAATTATTAGTCTTGGACTAAACATATATATATTTGTGGTCTTTTCTCCCTTCGCGCCTTTTTTCATTAAAGCCCACGCTTTATTTGTGCTTTGCGCTTAAAGCCCCCACGGACCTTAAAGCCTTTTTGCGCTTTTCGCCTTTGATAACACTGCAAGTGATAGCAACTGAGTTCCTTTCGTCTGCTTTATTTGCAGCTCCCTAGTAGAAGGTCATGATGAGGATGGTGAAGATACTGTGTCAGATGGCAATCCTACCTCTTCAAGGATTAATGGCACTGATGGTGCTTCGAAGGATGTAAAAATTATCTCTCATCAAGTTCCGACATGGCTTTCAGATTCTACACCAGATGAATTTGTTGTAAGAAAGATGCCAAACCCAGCTAGTTTGGGGTTGTGGCATAGTTGATTGATTGATATAAAGTTACCTTCTGCGTGCTTGTCAATATTAAACTTTTGATAGTTATTCACAAGAGTTTAATGTGCTCCAATATATTTCAAATGTAGGAAGCAATCAGGAAAACTGATGCTCCGTTGCATGTGAAGTACTTGCAGACCATGGTTGAGTGTCTTTGCATGCTTGGGAAAGTTGCAGCAGCAGGCGCCATAATATGGTTAGTTCTCATCTTTTATGCTTTTGGGCCAATTGGAAGCAAAGCTCTGATTTGATTACTGCATACTTCTCATCTTTTTCGGGCAGAGCTATGTTTTAGAATAACCTCATAGGCTGTGGGATGCAAATAGATGCTAACCTAAAGGATGATCTGTAATTGGAGAGGTGAATTTTCCGTCAGAAATGATCAAGGGAAGTTCGTAAATCTCTGCTGGACACTTGAGACAGAGGAGCTCTTTTAAAACTAGTACACAAGCTGGCTAAGATCCAATTTT
>JAJOOR010019540.1:0-13079 GCA_036250505.1 Solanum acaule | reverse complement strand
TCATAATTCTTTCATCTAAAACAATGAATTGTGTTCATATGATTATGGGTAACTAAACTCCACAACTAGGGTTGTGGGATCCATGAGCGATTAACAAAATATGAATAGTAAATAAACAATTCTTGAATAGTGTTTTGCATGCATTGATAATTCTTTCGTTCAAAATTCTTTTTAACGAGTGCACGCATTAGAACTCGCCTTGTTGCTACTTGCCGGACCAAGGAGGTAATCAACAAGAAAAGAATTATCAACATAAATTTAGTGTGATACTATCTAATAGGCTAGTGTCCATTGGTGTTAAGTAATAACTAAGCCAAACATCGATTATTATGTCTAATATGAGGTAAAGGTAAGGGTTAGTAAATTATACACACATAGCCGAACCAAGGTGTGGGGTGAAATTCTCTAGATGTCGGACCAAAGATTTAGAGATACTTAACTTATCACTTTGCATGTAATACACTAGGAAAGGATTGCTATTACTAGGATTACTGAGTTATGAGCTTGTGGTGAACACGTATACCCTAGTTAATTTTCTCATCTTGATACCAACCAAAATTGACTTTTGTTTACTGATTACTTACTGAATTCTTACAATTTGTTTCACAAATCCCCCCCTTTTAATTACTTGTTTCTGGAAGTACTTTGACTAAACGAATATAAGTGTAAGTTAAAGTTAAGTCTAAACCAGCTTCCTCGTGGGATCGACCCCAACCTACAAGTTGGGTTCTTTACTTGATAACGATCGCTTACGCTTTTTTAGGGAGGTGTAATTTGAGCGTATCAACGTACATAGTGATCAATTTTATGACAATGATAGCATTCATTCGACTTAGAATTGGAATTAGTACGCTTAAAATTTTTACCCTTCTTTGCCTTCAAAAATTTATTATTGGCAGGTTCCTTCTTGATCGATTTTTCTTCAACAACATGAGCTTTCATGATGAGGTCCTTCAAGATGTTATTGTCACGATATCGTGTCTCTTGTTCAATTTGAAAGTGCTGCAATAATTGTTCAAGAGTCAAATCTTCCTTCTTGTGCAAGAGTTTGCTTCTGTACTCCTTCCAAGATGGAGGAAGTTTTGAGACAATAGCACCAACATGAAAGTTTTCATCAAGAGAAATTCCAGATATAGCAATTTTATTAGCTCTAAGTTGAAATTCTTGTACTTGTTCAGTGATTGAGTTGTCATCAACCATTTTGAACTCCATATAATTTGAAACAAGAAATTTCTTTGAACTCGCCTCTTTTGCTAAATGGATAGCTTTAAGAGTATCCCAAATCTCCTTAGCAAATTTGCACTTAATATAATATTGATCATAATATTTATTGGACATTCCTCCAAGAATATAATTCTTGCATAAGCAATCATCATCTTGCCATTTGGCAATTTGTTCTTTAATTATAGTAGCCTCGTCCGTTGCTACCTCAGAACTAGGAGCCTCAGGACATGGTTTTTCAAGAACATATGCCAATTTAATCGTCTTAAAAAGAATTCCATTTTTCCACGCCATCTAGGAAAGTCTTTACCATCAAATGTTTCAAAATTAGAATTAGGCAAATTTGGAACACTGTTTGTTATTGATGTGGATGCCATAGAGACAACTATCTTCAAATTGTTAGAACAACTGAACAAGAATGATAAAAATATAAGGAATCCAAAAGAAAACTTGCTTGGCTTAGAGGCACGTTAATACTTTTCTTGAAGATAGTTGGAGTCTCTCCCACGAGCAATCGGAAGAATAAATAACAACTCTATCTTCGGGATTCAACTAAGCCACAAAACAAGTAGCATTCAAGAATGTTGCTCTTCTATTCTTGAATTGGTGATTTCACCTTTTGATTAATGTCTCACAAGTGTTATTCAAGGGAAAGTAGTTTTGTTTGAGTGCTTATCTTTCAATCAAAAGAAATTCAATTTATAGGACAAAAGTTTTGCAAGAAAAAGACTTTTAATTAAATAGTATTTATTATAGGTTCATGAATTGAAAATAAAACCTATCTTTCAAAAAATCCATAACGTAGAATTTTAAAAGTGTCTTGCAAAACATCTATAACATAGAATTAAAACAAAAATGAATGTTACAACTCACATTCATGTATTTTGTTATTTCAAAACTTTTAACGGATGAATTTGTTTCAAAATTAATTGAAACACTAACTCTTAGAGCGCCTACATGGCTCCATGTGTATATATTTTTATTATAATTAAAAAATTACTTTTCTATTTAGTATTATATCTGACCCATTTAATAAAATCCAACCCAACTAATGTGAAAACTCATCAGCCCTAATTTCATTACCCATTAGCCCTAATTCTATACCCATCATCTTCATCATATTAGATGAACGCTTCATACATAGAGAAAAGCATTTATGTCTTGATTGAGAGAAGATCCAAATTCAAAACAATTATACAAAAAAAAAAAATAGAACAAAGAAGGTATGAAATCATCTATATATTTGGTAAACATGATCATACAATAAATGTAGTCCTAATTACCTTGTACTATAATTTTCCTTTTCTATAATTGAAACTTAAAAGAAAATTAAAATGCTTAAAACTTACTGGTAAATGCCCATTAAGCTATCTAATCGTGTAAAACAATATCTACTATGTCGGTGAATATTAGTTAAACTCGTAAAATAGAACAGTAGGACTCGCTTAGTAGCTAGTTTGAAGATGAGTTATGTATATATTAAATTCTACATAGTAAAACTTTTAAAATACTATCACTACAAAAAAAAAATGGTTTTAGCGAAATCTGCACAAGTGCTAATGGTCTGAGCAAGAGGTCAATGCCTTTGGAGGAGAAGCAAAAGCTGGAGAAAGAACTTGTTAATTTACCTAGGCAAAAGGTTTAAATATGTCATCGAACTTTGAAAAAAGGCTCAGCTTATCTGTTAAAAATTTGTCTGATCTATGTCATTTCCGTTTGAGAAAAAACTCATTCATGCCATCATTGATGTCATATCGCAGGGTTCCGCGTTCACTATAAAGCCTACGCCCATCCATTTCTTTCAAGTTTGATTCTTTCCTTAGACTCATTACCTTGTTCGACTGAACTCGTTGATTCTGCGTTGGTCATAACCTGATTCGAGAACCTTTTCTCATAAATTCCCTCCATCAAGTCATCGTCAGAATTCAACTTAAACTACCGAGAAACATAATTATATGTTAACTAAATTCACTGTCAAAAATTGAGCATCAACAAAAGAAAGAAAAAAAAAGAACTCAGCAGAAACAAATTTGATTCAAAATGAAGAAACTCCACAAGAACCCTAAAAAGAAAAACAACATAAAAGAAAATTCAAAAGGTGAAAGAGTGAAGACGCGAAAGATGAGCAACACTAACGTTAGCACCAAAAATCGTAGCATCACAACAGTATCAATAAAAGAACTGCATCAAAAAAGAAAATCAACAAATAAAATCTCAAAAATTTTAAAAAGACATAACAATTACATTGAAAAAAAATTTGATCAACTCTCAACAAAATCAAGTGGTTCAAGAAATAATTCAAAAGGAGAAAAAAAGTTATTAAAATGACGAATACAACAAATATATTAAAAATCTTATTAAAAATAGGGGAAAATTACAGAAATCGCATACTTTTAAGGCAAAATTACAATATATCCCTTAAAAGTTTATAATTACAGAAATCCCTCAAACGGATACAATAATATAAGCGTTGATACATTAATCTGATGCGCGAGATACATTAATCGTTAAGTAAGATACAGTACATTTGATGCGCGAGATACACTAATCTAATGTACATTTTATACATGATACACTAATCTGATGCGCGAGATACACTAATCTGATGCACGAAAATGAGAGATTTTGGAGATTTATAAAACTTGTAGAGGATAATGATAATAAATAAACTAAAATGTGGGATTTCTGTAATTTTTCCTTAAAATATGTATATATCACCTAAATTTAGTTAGACAAAAAGAAATGTCCACATAAACAATCTCTTGCATCAAAAAAAGCCCTATATTATCAACCAAAAAAAAAAAAAAAACTATATAAGAGCAGGATATAACCAGCAGCAAAAACTTCAGCAAATTTTGTGCAAACTCTTTTATGTTGAATTTGTGCAAATTCAGCTTTCGATTAGTTTTTTGTTGAATTTGTGCAAACCAAAATGAAATCTGAAGCTTCTCATCGACGGCCAAAAGGGAGGGAACTGAGAAAGCATACTGAAATTCCAAGCAAAGATTCGTGGGGAATTTGCCAGAAGAACTAATGGTAGCAACTCTTGTAAGGGTTCCAGTTAAATACCTCTTAAAGTTCAAATGTGTTTCCAAATATTGGTTTAATTTGATTTCCAGCCCTAAATTTGTGAAAACCCATCTTAGCTTTTCTGGTAAGGACTATACCCGCCATATATCTCTGTTGCAATTGGATACACAATATACTAATATTAAATATTGTTCTGTTAGCTCTTTATTTCATAACTCTGTTAATGAGGCACTTGATTTGGATTGTCCCATGAACAATCCACCTCAACGTCTCTATATTTCGGGTTCTGTTAATGGGTTGGTTTGTCTTTCCGATGGGTTGGTGATATGGAATCCATCTATTAGAAAGTTCAACAAAGTGTTTGACTATGTGCCTACACAGATACATGAGTGCTGGTCCATTTGTGGTTTTGGATATGATGAGGTTCATGACGATTATAAGGTAGTGGGTATTTTTTGTAACATGACTGAGGCTTTTTTCAAGGCCACAATATATAGTTTAAACAGTGATTCTTGGAAAACACTTGAAGATTTTAAACCTGGGTGAGTTACTGTGGTTCGGCTAAGTTTGTGAATCGTAAAGTTCATTGGATTACTAAGCATAGACGTTGTTGGGGCATCACATCTATTGATTTGGTTGATGAGAAATAGGGAAAGGTGGAGCTGCCCAGCGACATCAAAGGAGGAGGTTTGAAGCTTGGATTGTTGGGAAGTGATCTTTCGGTCCTCTGTAATAATGATGAGAGAACTCACTCTGATGTGTGGGTAATGAAGGAATATGGAGTTAAAGCATCTTGGACAAAACTGTATACCATCACGTATCCTGAGAACTATAATCTTTCTCCGCCCCTTTTCACGTATAATAAAGGTGAAATTCTGCTCGCGTTTAAATCAACTTTCGCGATATACGATCCAAAGAATGACTTTATCACATATCCAGAGGTTCCTAATGTTGAGGTTACTAGTATTTACGAGTATATGGATGCGGAACTCTGCATCGAATGCCTAGTTTGTCCGGATTTACCAAACGAAGATTGAAAGATGTCAGAACTCAGGTGAATGCCTGTTGTAATAGTTAACAGCTTGTAAGTATTCTTTCGCTGCATTTTTCATGTGTTTCAAAATTCTGCTTATTTTGTCAAATATTGATCCTTTTTTTATTGACGCTTATTAAGGAGATAGATGAATTACGGAGATCATTCAATAACAGTTAATTAGCTTCTGATATTATAAAATTTGGATGATTTTCCTTGCTGCTAATGATAACTTCCTGTTAGTTTTCTATAGTTAATCAAAAAGCGGAATCTTCTTTCACTTTAGTGATACCGTTGACTTGCGAAAAGTGATTTGAAGGAGAGAACAGTTTTAGGAATTGTTTTGACTTATACTCAGCTGGTTATCCCCTTAGTTGCGCAGACTCTCCACTTTTGATGCCGCACCCGTCTCAGATTCTCCAAAAATACACTACTTTTGGCGAATCCGACACGCACCCATTGGCATTTTTGAAGAGTCCGAGCAACATAGGACTTATCCCCCAAGGTGCTAAACACCTTAAGTCATCCAGATTGAAATTAGGAGCTAAGAAGCATTGCAGAAGATGGAGCAATTCTATCCTATCAGTAAGACTTAAACATAAAACCCGCAACCCGCCCTGCCGCGCATCATTTTAATAAAATTACCTCAACCTGCCCCGCAGCGCACAACTTTAAACCAGTCCGCATAGGCCACCCCATTGACATCCCTAGAAGGTAGATGTTACCATCATTTTAAAGTTAACAAAAACCGTCCTACGTTAGTAAGAAATACTCATTTTTCAAAAGTTTGAATCATTTCGGGTTGAGCATAGGCCTTAGTTGTGCGGACTCTTCACTTTGATGTTGCACCCGTGTCGAATATACACTACTTTTGGCGAATCTGACACGCACTCATTGACATTTTTGAAGAGTCCAAGCAACTTAGGAAGATCAATTTCTTTTTCTTTCTCAACCTATATGCTAGTGATTTAAATTTTTCATTTTCTGGGACCTTGGTTGCTTCCATTTACTCAACTGCCTATAAAACATTGTTCACTTCTATATGTCGGCAGCAACGTTATCTCTTCCCTTTCAATTTTAAATTCTAGTATTTTTATTTTAACGGGTCAGGATACCTTATTCTTTCCGTGATCTTTCTCTCAATTTGATGTAAACCAAAAGCACACAACTCGCAAGCAAACTGTAGATTTACATGGAAATTTTTCTTGGTTATGTCTCCATAAGAAATAAACATTTTACCTGGAAAATAGGTAGATGCGGGCTTACTTTGAAACCAACCTGTAGGGGCTTAAACTGGTATTTAGCTCTTAAATTTGGCCTCGTCAATAAGAACAACAACTTATACATGTTGTAAGGCCCACAACCGAATTCATATTCTACACCAAACTAGTACCCTTTGTTTCCCATTCAACTACATTTTCTCTGGTAGGCTCAAAGATTTCTTCTTTATCTGTATTGGGTGCCTCTGAAATGATCAATAGGTTAAGTTGCCTATTTTTACAACGGTGATTGAGGCCAAATATTTCATCACATCTAAAACATAACATTGGCTCTCTCTTTTGTGCAAATTTTTGAATCATTCAACTTTTTGAATTGTCCCTCGGATTTTGCTACTGAAGTTGTGTTGAAGCTAGTCGACTTTGTTGTCGTCTGCGATGGTGAATCAGTGTTACGCCTTCTACTCCAGTTCTTGAGTCACATGTTTCAAGCTAAGTTGCTCAGACTCGGGTGTGGGTGTCTAATATGGGTGCGGATCTAAAGGTCGGATCCTTCGTGATCTAATTTTTAAGATTCGGGGATATCGATCCATGTATGGATACGGGTGCGGGGATTTGCCTAAAAATAATTAAAATATCTAAAAATAGAGTTATAAAACCCATATTATGAGATATTATGTGGAAAACTTGAGGAGAATCCTGGAAGCAGATTATAGGAAAAGGACATAGAAATTTCTATATAAAAGGTATTCTATTTCCTTCAATTTCACCTTAGCTTTTGTATTGATTATCAGAATCATTAAAATTGTCCAGACTTTCTCCATCGATTTCAGTCAAAGTACCCAAAATCCGTTGACCAAATTGGACACGGATCCCACTCCCACACCCATGCTGTATCGACATGAGTGCAGCACCAAAAGTGAAGAGTCCGAACAACTTAGGTTTCAAGTATGTTTGTGACTCGAGAATAATTGGGTCTGAACCCAACTGATTTATTGCTTGACTTTTCTTCTACTTGGTTCAAATTTAAAACCCTGAACTTGCTGCAAAACAGAATTTTGATCCTTCCCTTTTTAGCCATCTCCATTATCTCCCTCAATATTTCAGGCCATTCAAAAACACTCTAGATAACTTTCCATCAGACACCTCCGTCCTCCTTCATAGATGCCGACACCTTTCCAAATTCTTCATGAAACGCGGTAACCTGCTAGACAAAGTAAGAGTAAAGAACACCAAGACACAAGTGAATATGCCAATGATCATTTTTAGTGACACTTATATTGTTGAGGAGATAGATTAATTACAGAGATCTTTGATTAACAGTTAATTAGCTTCTGATATGTATGAAGTTTGATTGCAGGTTGTTGTAGAATCATACATGTGTTGGCAACTACTTAGGAGAAGCAGATGCAAGCTTTATCTTTCAATAGTTGGCCAAATGACTACAGGATCATTGGTCTACTCTACCTCAATTCACCATTTTGAACCTTATACAAATGGTTTTTCCGTACTAGGAAGTAAGATTATATCGTTGCAGGTTGTAAAAACTCTATGATGCTACTTAATTTTTTTTAAGGAAAGCAAGAAACACTCATAAATTGAACAACAGAAAATTAAACTTGTTAGTTGGAACATAATCATTCAAGTTTATGCTCTTGTTTTTCGTTTTCGTTTTTAAGATTCTGTTTGAAATATCTACAGTTCATGTTGTACGTCTCAAGTAAATTACTTGTTATATTTTCCGTTCAAAACTAAATGAATCTCATAGATGGAAAATATATAACAAAAAGGTACAATTTTAATTCAATAATAAACTTAAATCAAGACATCAAATAAACATGAAAAAGAACTATAAATCTCGTCAAGGATATTACTCCATTAATATGGAAGAGATTGCAAGAATATTTCTTTTCGATCAACAATCCACAAGAAAGGCAGAGGAAGCAAAGCCGTTTTGACAAAAAAATTAAGGAAGAGACACCCTTATTAAAGTGTTTGGTACAAAGAAAACATTTTCTGGAAAATGATTTATCATGTTTGGTTAACTTAAATATTAATTTAGAAAATGTTTTCAAATCAACCTATTTTCTTCAAATTTTAGAAAAAAAAGACTTACCTACAACAAGTAAGAAAAACAATATTCAAAATTCTTTTCAACTTCGCACCGCAACTTTCCATCCTAACTCAAGACTAAGGTGCCAATTTCCAATATTAATTCGAGATCCAACTTTGATTCTCGATTCAAAACCCAACTCTCGACCTCAATTTGAGACCCAACTCTCAGGTCTCAGGTGGGGTCAGAGTTAGATGATCCTGATTTGAGTATCAGAGTCCAAGTCAGGATTCAAGGTTAGATACTAGGTTAGGTGTCGGGGTTGAGTCTCAGGTAAGGTGTCAGGTACCGAGTCAATATCGGGTGGGGTTCTAAGTTAGGTGTCGGAGTCGAATTCTAGTTTGGAAGTTAGGTATCAGGTTCAGATTCAGAAGTTGAATCCCAAGTCGGGAGTCCAGTTCGTACACCGGATTTGTCACCACTGCCTGAAATTCAAAAAATTCATGAACCAAAGATCTCAAACTGCTATTAAAATGTGTAACATCTAATTACCACATAACCATCAGGAGTCCAAAAAATCAAATCCCATCTGTTGTTATGCTTCTCTTTAGATCTAATGTGTCATTGACCGAGAAGAAGACAACGTTGGAAAGGAGGGTTTATGGTTTTGTTTATAGGTGGATTTGGGGAGGGCTTAATTAGTAATGGGTGGGTTTATAAATTATATTAATTAATTAAATTATAACCAATAGTTGAGCGCCACGTATTTTTTTTAAAATAGTTTAAATTTACAACCGTTAAATAAGTGGTCAATTTTGGACCCAAAGGTGGATGGTAAGGGTATTTTGGAGCCAATAGGTGGATGGAGGATAGTTTTCTACCATTTCCAATACTTCGAGGGTATTTTAGGCTCTTTTCCATTTCAAAAGTACAAAAAAAAATTAACTTTGAGACAAAAACGAATGAACTCTCAAAGAAATCAAGGGGTGAAAATCATAAATAAGTGTAAGAAAGAATGGAAAAGGAGAGGAAAACTTACCATATGTGATGAATGGAACAAAATTATATATGATTTGTTCATCTTCCTCTCTGTATTTTTATAACAGCAAATAACGTATACAATTAAGTAAGTGACTGTAACTCGATAATAAATGAAAAATAAAATGGTGACATGAGAAAATAACACTTTCAAGATCACACAAAGGGCTTCGTTTGCTGAAATAAATAGAGATATACTTTAGTAGTTTCTGAAATTACTGTGATGAAGTTCCTTTTCTTAATATTTTTATGTTGAATTCTGATAATCTAATTTATTTAACATTAACACTTTATCTTTCAATCTCTTCTTCCATTGCCTCGACCCATTCTTCTTCATGCTCATTAGCTATTTTCATTGTGAAGATTCTATACTTTAAATGGATACATTACTTGGCCTCAAATTGTACAGTATTATTGCTGAATTTTTCTTCACTTATATAAATCTGTGAATTAATTATGGTTGAAAAATCAATAATCATTAACTCAAAGTTTTTTTTTCTTTTTCAGGAAAAAACCTTATTGCATTACTTTAAAATATGTTTCAGATGTCCTTAAGACAACATTGCATCAGTTACAACACAACTTGGGAAGGCAGAATCCCAAGAAATCATATTTATACAAGAAATAGAAATTTTAGCTAGATTGTGAGCTAACACATTCCATGTTCGAAGAATATATATAATCTTGATTTCTAAGCCGCAGACCATACAAACATCACAATTTTAATGCAATTCCTTAGAAATATTAGCACTAATAGGAAGGACATTAAGAATGCATTTTCTTAGGAAATGTTTGTATTTGTTTTTTTTATTTATTTTAAGTGATCATAAAAACGTCCAAAATGATTCTGCCATAAAAGAGAGACATTCAATCTTAGTAGCTCAATGGATTCTGGATATTGCCTGTACAAAAATAAGTCATTCCACCATATTGCAAAATTCATAACATTTTCTAAATTAGGCCAGTTTATGGGGGCCAACTTCTATACTAGTTGAGTTGTTGGGCAACTGAAAAACATATGGTCAACTGTTTCAGCTTCTAAGCCACAGACCCTACAATCATCACAATTTTGATGCAATCCCTTAGAAATATTTGCACTAATAGGAAAGGACATTAAAAATGCATTTTCTTAGGAAATGTTTGTATTTGTTTTTTTTTTTAAGTGATCATAAAAACGGCCAAAAAGATTTTGGGAAAAATTGACCACTGACTTGAGGTCTTTCAGCTCTAGGGTCAGTAGTATTAACTAGGCTTTTTGCTAGATGATAATCAGATCTTACCTTGTACTTTTCTAAATTTTTATAATGTCAGATAACTTTATCAGAATTTCCGATATTAGATATTGGGATAGACAAAATAGAGTTGATATCATTATGGCAAAAAATGGTGATGAAGATCTTTAATATTCCATATATGATGGTGTTGATTTTTAAGGTCGCTTACCCTCAATTGTGGATTTATTTCATTAAGTGGTAGTTAGTCAATTAGGCTTTAACTAGTTACTCCCTCCACTTTTGAATTGACACACCTATTAAGAAAACAATGATCAACATAATGGGTTTACCATTTTACCCAAATTAATTATGAAATGGATGAATAAAAATGTTATTAATAATGTTCTACCTTTTTCAAAGTAATGAATTAAGGGTATAATAGGTTAAAAAAAATGTACTTTCTTAATTTGTCAAAATGGACAAGTAAAAAAGGAAAATTGGACAAGTAATTAGGGACAAAGTGAATATATCAAATCACGACTCTCGATGAGTTTGAAAATCGCATAATGGATATTATTTTTAATTTTCTCGTCTTTGATATCAAAATAATCATTTTATTTTTACTTAAACTTTGTGCAGGTTTTTCAAAAAACCACCATACTCATTTTGCGAATCTCGCAATTTTGGATTGATTATTTGACTATAACTTCTGCTAATCATGGTATTTATTCTGTCTTTTACATCCCGCGCTCGCACCGCATCAGAAAATCTTTGTTTATGATCTCTCTTCGGAACGCATTTTAAAGGCTAAAGCTTTCTCTCAACATTTTTTTAAAATTTAAATCATTGATCTCATATGTATAAGCAGGGGTCTGCATTCACTATAACACCTACGCCCGTCCATTCCTACCAAGTTTGATCCTTCTCTTAGACTCGTTACCTTGTTCGACTGAACTCGTTGGTTCCGCGTTGATCGTAATTCTGTTTGAGAACCTTCTCTCATATATTCCCTCCATCAATTCATCACCAACAATCAACTTAAACTAGAGAAAATTGTGCATCAACGAAAGAAAGAATAAAGAAAAGCTCAGCTGAAAAAAAATTGATTCAACATTAAAGAAACTCCACAAGATCCCTAAAAAGTTAAAAAACATAAGTGAAGGCGTGAAAGAGGAGAAACACTAACATTAACGCCAAAGATCATAATAATCACATCACAACAATATCAATTAAAAAGCTACATCAAACAAGAAACTTCACTGTAAAACTCTAAAAAAAAAAACATTACAATTGACATTGAGCAAAAATTTGATCAACTCGTAACAAAATAAAGTGGTTAAGTTCAAGAAAACACTCAAAAGGAGAAAACAAAAAGCATATTTAAAATGACGAATGCGATATATATACTTAAAACTGATTAAAAAAACAAAATAGATCACCTAAATTTAGACAAAAGAAAAATGTCCGTATAAACGATCTCTTGGGTGAAGGTGAAGAATGATCAAAAAACCCTATATTACCAACCAAAAAGAAGAGATATACAATAGTACGAAATATATAATGAGCGGCCCCGCCCCACTCGACCCCGAGCCCCCCCACCCTACCTCCTGCCCTGCCCCATAGCCTCAGGGAGTCGTACCCCGAGGCCGGCCCTACCATACGGCCTCGAGGCGCTATGACCCGAGGCCAACCCACCTCGCCCCCCGGCCTCGAGGCGCCGTGCCCCAAGGTCACCCCCTCCCCGCCCCCCGACCTCGAGGCCCCATGCCCCGACACCGCCCCCGCCTCGCCCCACGGCCTCGAAGCACCGTTCCTCGAGGCTCCGCCCGCCACGCCCCGCCCCCGCCCTTTTCCCCCAACCTCGAGGAGTAGTACCCCGAGGCCCCTCGCCTCCCGACCTCGAAGCGCCCTGCTCTGAGGCAGCCTTCACCACGCCCTCGACCTCGAGGCGTAGTGCCCCGAGGCCGCCCCCACCCTTGTCCCCCCAACCTCAAGGACCTGTGCCCCGAGGCCGCCCCCGCCCTTGCCCCCCAACCTCGAGGCGTCGTTCCCCGAGGCTGCCCCCGCCCTTGTCCCCCAACCTCGATTCCCCGTGCCCTGAGACCACCCCCACCCCGCCCAAGTCTCAAGGCGTCGTTCCCCGAGACCACCCCCTCCCAGCCCACCAGCCTCGAGGCTCCATGCGCCAAGGCCCCCCCCCCCGCTCTATCCCCCGGCCTCGAGGCACTATTCCTCGAGGCCGCCCCGCGACCTCGAAGCGTCGTGCCTCGAGG
>JAJOOR010019539.1:0-18945 GCA_036250505.1 Solanum acaule | reverse complement strand
CGGCTTATTACTCATCTTCATATTAGAGCTTCCAGACTTACTTGAGAGGTAGCGGTTCATTCCAGACGTGCCCTCAAGTTATCTATATTTACTGTTCTGTTCTATTCTAGAACTTTACTATGAGACTTGTATATTTTATTCAGATTCTGTATTAGAGGTTTGTACATGTGACAACCAATTCTGGGGTTATGTTGAGTTTATTTAAAGACTTCCGCTTATCTTTCTATCTTATTCTTGTTTTATAAGTTCTGTATCGTCGGGTTTTTGGGTGTTAGGCTGACGTGTCCAGTGAGGTTTGGGCACGTGCCATCACATCTGGTTTTGGGGTGTGACACAAAGACAATATAAAATAATAAAATACTTAACTAAAAATCAATCTTTTTTCATCTTATGTTTATAAAATATATTATTGAAATCACTTTTTCTTTAGATTCGATAAAATGTGATTGCTTATAAAAATAAAATTTAATACTAGCCATTATAAACAAGAAATATGTGATTAATCATTGTCTATATAAAATAAAAAAGTATAATCAAAACAACTTATTTCTTTCCTTTTTTATCCAAAAGCCTATTGCAATTTCAATTAGAAAAAGAATAAAAAATATTCCCCATGATTCTATTTTTTTTAAAAGACATCTAAATTTTATAAAATCTCATTTATTTTTTAGAATCAAATCAGAAATTAAAATCTAAGTAGGCATAAATGTTATGATAAAATTTGTTAAGACAAAATTTTGATACACAATTATGAATTATTCCCAAACAAGGAAAAAAAATACATATAAATATCACCAAAGTGCCTAATAATACCTAGAATTCATGTTTTTATCTTATGCACGATAATGATCAAGATTTAACCAAGGAGTTAAAATTTACGCAAAAGATAATAAATTAAAGGGTAAAGCAACAAGTAAGAGGAAGAACTAGAATGCTAAATTATATTTTCTTACTGGTATCCCCGAGACATTCTCCCTTGGATGATTTGATACACTAGAGGGTAGTAACACCGATTCACTAATATCAACTCTTTGATTTTCTTGAGCCTGTAAGAAATTAGGAGAAGTACAAAATAATTATCAAATTTTGAATGCAGAAAAAATTATTATTTATTTATATTCTATTATGTAGAATTTTGACTTGTTTATAATCTATAGTAGAAATTAATTCATCAAATTATATAACAGCACATTGTTACCCTACATCCTCTTATTTTTTTCAAAGTGCGAATCAACTTTTCATTATTCAACATTTATTAAAATGAACAACTAAGAAAATCATTTTATTTTTGTAAGAAAAGTTTTCTACTTTTATAAAATAAATGTTTAAAAGAAACATTTCTCAAAAAATAATTTTTACAAATCCCTATTCGAATTATACTTTTTCTGAATTCATCATAATTTTTATACAAAATAATAATAAAATTATTATTGTAAAACAACATACCGCTATTCGAACAATATTGACTGGTGAAACGTAAGGTATTATTTCACGACAATTATTGATTTCAGAAGAAGAATCCATTCTTTTCTCTAAAAGCAAGATACAAGAGATAAAATTTACTCAAGAATATTGAGAAGAAATATATTTTGAAGGATATATAGAGAGATGTATATATAGATAAAGTGTAAAGAAAAAATATCTAACAAATAAGTGTGCAATTATGAGGATTAATTGATATTTACCTCTTTTTAGTAAGGAAATAATTTCTTTGCCATATTTAATCAATTATTTACTAACCAAATTTGAATATTTGTTTATAGTTATGTGGTTATTACTTAGATTCAAGTAATTTTTTCTCTAGATATAATGTAATTACAATCCTTACTACTTACCATTTGATAATAGGTTGATGAATTAATTATGAAACAAATATGACTTTTCTTCAATTACAATTTTACATTCTTTACACTTTTACTTGTTTTATTTATTTTTTCTTACCAATCCAACAATATTCAAACTGTCAATAATTGAACCTAATAAGAGTTGAATCAAGATGTGTGTTCTTTTCGTAATATAAATTTTAAGGAAAAGGATTCGAAAAATACTTCAACTTTAGCCGAAATTGTTGTTACGATATCAAACTTTGGAAAGGACCTTTTACCCCTGTACTATTTAATAGTGTATTTCAAAGGTATATATGTGCCCACGTGGACATAAAAAATATTGCATAATTATAAATAGTAATGTGTCCACATGGGCATATATATACCTTTAAAATACACTATTAAATAGTGCAGGGGGTAAAAGGTCCTCCATAAAGTTTGGTATCGTAACAGCAATTTCGGCCAAAGTTGGAGTATTTTTCAAATCATTTGCCCTAAATTTTATTGTACTATTTTACTTGTAAATAGTTTGGAACCCACCGTGGGGCTAGAGAAATTATTTGTTGATTTAACCATTATCATATTATCTTGAATATATTTGTCTCTTAGAGGTAGCATCAAATGGAAAAAAACGATGACAAAATTATTGGAAAATAGACTAGAAAAAATGTGGTCGACAAAACGGTAGTGGAAACATTACCTGAAAATGAGATAGTGGATTGTCACGATCCAAGACTATGCCCAAGATGTGACATGGTGCTTAGAATCCGAGATATTCTAAAAAAACTACTGACATAGCATGACACTAAGAAAGCATACATAAATGAACAATCAAAACATATTGTTTGTCAAGTTAAAAACTTTTCTTATTTATACAATTAATTATAAGATTTACATCTACTTTTTGAACGGATTTATAACTTAGCTTATATTAGTTAATCTATGGGGGTTGATCACTCAACTAATAATTTTCATATAAAATTATCACATTTTGAGATAATAACTATATGAGAAATCAACTCACTGTATTAATGTCAATTTTTACTTGATGATGTTCTTAAAGTGTTTGTATCCATGCATATTTTAGGAGGAAAGCCAAATTCAACAAGAATAGATCGGTGTCAAATAATTCGTGATTACATGGAGTAACTTTAATTTCCATATTGTTCTTTGATATGTGTTGATTATTTAATTTTGAACCCCTTTAATTTTAGTTCAGTACATTTTTTCTCTAGTACTTTTTGAGATTTTATCTCTTTTTTTTAATGTCGATCTAGTTTTAATTAAGTTAGTATCTTTTAAACTTTTGTCAATATATTGCTCCTACCATGCTAGTAGTTTTCATTTATTCCTTTGTAGTAATTCATAATTACTATTAAATGTGGTAGAAACTAAACTCATAAATATTGTTTCCATTGTTTCATATCAAGTGATTCTTTTATTTTGATACGTTCTTTATGAAATCTACTTTTTTTTATTAAAAAAAGTGATTTTATTAACCTACACTTAATTAAATAGTACTAACTCACTCCGTTTAATTTTACTGGTCCACAATGCTAAAACAAAATTTTCACTCTTACTTGTTTTGTATAGTTTATCAAGATTTTTATTTTTTTTTAACTTTTTACATTAACTACTAATTTTCTGAATCATTTTAAAGATTATTTGAAATGCTAAAATAGTAAAATATGCATTTAATTGATTTATTTTTAAAAAATGTGATGTCCATTGTGTACAAGTAACACTAAACGAAAGAATGCTGGGAAAATACATCAAATGCCCCTTAAACTTAGCAACAAAACTTACTTTAGCCTTTTAACTATGCAGACAATTAAATACCCCCCATTCTTATTCGAAGTGAAATTAATATCACCCTATAACATTTGAAACCACCTTCATCATAGTTACTGTTTTCACGCACCATTCATGTTATGATACATGCTTTTTTTCTTCTTCTTTCTTTTTTTCTCTCTTTCTTTCCAGCCTCCCATTTTTACATATATCACACCCTTCTTCCCCACTCAACCAAAACGGAAACCACTAATGTATCACCACTTTATTTCATGATCATTATTTCTTTTCATAAAATTTTAAAATTTATTTTAATATAGTTATTGGGTTATAATATAGTTATTGAAAAATACCCAACGAAGAAAACCAGAATGTTTCCTTATGAGATAGAACAATAACTTTTTTTATGGATTAAGCTTAAAATTTCTCAAAGTTTCTCACCCACTATTATAGTGACTGATCCCTCGAATTTTTATGATTGATTAATGAAGAACGAGAGAAAATGATGTGAAGTTTTGTGCCTTAAATAGAGATAAATATGAAATTTGATCAATGATTCGGGATCTTTCATATCAAATTTGAAAATTCATTTTTCATTGGAGGATTATTCTAGAACGTTGAATTGACGGTGTAAGAGTGATAATAATATGAATTATGTTTTGAGGCTATTGGTTGTTCTTATGTAAAAATTAAAGTGCTGAAAATGAGGAAAATAAATTGTGTGCGTAATTGATAAAATTATTTGATATTTAGGTAGTAATGTGGATAGTGAATGAGTGAAGTTGGTGAGAAATAGAGGTAGTGTTAATGGTGATTTATTTTTCAGAAGAAAAAACCCTCAATTATATTTATATTTACTTTTGCAATTACAGATTAAATAAAATAGAAGAAATTAAAATGTATTAAAAAATAAAAAGAGGGGAGTCCACCGAAAAAAATGTCTGGCAAAAATTTCATCCATCTGTTTATTTTATTTGTTGAAGATTGCGGGTTTGAGAAAAGAAACAAAGAGAACAGGGAAAAGAAAAAAGAGGAAAAACTCAGAAAAGAAAATTAAAGAAAAGGTCCCACTAAAAATTAAGTATGATTAATTTAATATATCCAATAAGAAATTGCCATGTGTATCATTTAACTCATTTTAAAAATTTGTTTCGTCTGTCACGTGCCTATAGCAAGTCACTTTTTTTTATCATGTCATCTCTTAAGGGGAAAATAATTTCACTTCTAATAATAATGGGAGGGAGGGGTAAATAAATGTCCGTGTAATTAAAGAGCTAAAGTAAATTTTATTGTTAAGTTCAGAGGATTTGATGTATTTACTCAAGAGTATTTAATATAATTTTTTAATTACATCAAAATTCACTCATTTAAATTGGAGTAAATTTAAAAAAGAACAATTAATATTATTTGATGATGTGAGACAACACTTTTTTGAATTAAAATGAAAATGTAAAAATGCCATTTATGATGAAAGGATGAGTATTGTGTCACTGTATGTCACATACCACTTTGATGAGGTTTTTCTCCTTAATTTATATTATTTTTTATGATGAATATATAATGTAAGGGTTACATTGAAATCCTCTACCTCATCAAGATGATTTTAATTAATTTTATATAACGTTATAGTCAAACAAAATATGCAATGCCAACAGATCCACACATACTATGGAAAAGCCAGAACTGTGTGAAATATGGAGGCCAATAGTGCTTCATGGTTAATAAAGAAAATTCTCAAGACAAAGGAGACTAGGAAGTTGCAGGATATGGAGAAGCTAAGTTGATGTAGATGCCGCGATTCTCTAAACACAATATGACCATACACGTGAAGCTACTCACCAAAGACAAATTGCTGAAATGGGGGGAGGGGGGTATAAAAGACAAAAAAATGCTCCTTCTGCAATACAACGATGGAATCTGTAACACACTTAATGCTTGAATGCATTATGTTGGAATGTATGCGTCCACAACTATCGATGGGACCAGGTCCTCAACACAGTTACACTATTAGACAGTAAAGAACAAATGCTGAAAGTAAAGATTGACAAGCAACTTTTCGTGGAAACCTCCTTGCTCAAAGGAGTAAAACCATGACCTGTTCTCAACAAGACTTTTCAAACTGCTTCCACTAATCTTCTCCGAGCAAAAGTAAACGCCAGTTTACAAAATGAGATTAGCACACTAAGTAATATCTCCTATCACTTAGCTGAGCCAGAGCAGATACAACACTGCCCACTATACTAACCCTCATCGATTAATATAGAATTTTCTAAGCGGATACCACACCGCCCACTAAACAACCACTCTCTGGACGATTTAGATTTTGACTAAGCAACAATAATGTTGCCCACTAAATCACCTAACTCTAGATGACTTAGACTTTTAGAAACCGAAACAAGATCTGAATCCTTTATAGATTAGGATCAGATTTACAATGTAAGCACATGAGACACAAAGCTCTAAGTACAACAAAGACTCTTCTTCACTCTATCAGGTCCCTTTGTTGAGTTGAGCAACGTTCTTCCTTGAAGATGACCTTATTTTCAAGCTTATGAATTTTGAGAGAAAATCCAAATTTAGTTTGCCAAATCTTGAGTTTGTGTATTTTGGAAAGAGATAATATAAATCAACACAAACTCGTTGAAACAATCCTATTGGCTGAAGGCCTGCTGTTTAGAAAAGTTGTTCACCTACCACATCAGAGGTGGCAGATTTTCTGACAGCTGTCTTGTCACCTTTTCATATCGCAGTCTTGCAGGGACCAGGTCCCTTGCAAACTTCTTTGTGGGTTCTTGAAAAGGCTTGCTGGCTGACTTCCTTCTTAGGATGAATGAATTTAATATGGTGTTTGTCATGTAGAAAATATCAACCATAAAGAGTTATTACCCATTGGACAAACACCCTCGTCCATTCTGATTGGTGTAGTACGATGACGCCTCACCAGCCTCTGACACGACAGCTTTACAGCTGTACCCTATTATAGATCTGGACGAGAGAACTCTGCCTGGGACCAGGTCCCTGCATTGACACTGAAACATACAATCTCTTCCGCTCTTCCTATTGGTGTAGAACACTGCATTTTTCACCTACCACCTGACATGACAACTTTACAGCTGTATTCCATTTGTATCTGGACGAGAGCACTCTGCCAGGGACCAGGTCACTGCATTTGTGAGGATCATCAGAACACCTAGAATATAAAATTTCCCCCCTTTTTATTGATTACACACAAATATTCCTCACACTAAGTTTATTCATTTTTTTCCATGTCAGCAGTCCCAATAACAAGGATATGGTTCCTTGTTAGATCGATATGTTTGTTAAATCATCAAAACTTCATATCAACTTCGAACTAACATCTCATATCAGCTTCGAACTAACATTTTCCCCCTTTTTGATGATAACATACTTATTCACTAGTTCCCCTTATCAACAAGAACTCTTCGGGTAACTGGAGTTTCATCATCCCCGAAGTTTGTCAAATCATCAAAACATCAAACTAGCATTTTCCCTTTTTGATGATGACTACTTATTCACCCGTTCCCCCTATCAACAAGAACTCTTTAGGTAACTGGATTTTCATCATCCCCGAAGTTTGTCAAATCAATAAAACATCAAAATAACATTTTCTCCCTTTTTGATGATGACAAACAACTTCTTCCCCCTATCGGCAGGACCAGGTCCTCCTCAAGTAGCTAGCATTTATTCCCCCTATCGACATGACCAGGTCTTCTTCAAGTAGCTAGCATTTATTCCCCCTATCATCATGGCCAGGTCTTCTTCAAAGTAACTAACATCATTGATCTCATACCTTAACAATTTCCCCCTTTTTGACATCATAAAAAAGGGTTAAAGCAGTAAACCAAGTTGACAGAAAGGTAGTTCAAGCAAATTCATGGCCACTTGGGCAATACTGAGCATGAGTAAAAATGCATAAAGTAATGAGACAAGTCAGTAGAAACAAGACATTTTTTCATTCATACACAAAAGATCAGCATTCAAAGCATTGCACATATTATTACGAATGAGAACCAAAACACTGCCCACTGAGTTCCGATAGAAAACAAGGGGGGACTGACACAGGAGTTTAGGAAGAGAGGGGATGACTTAGAAGCAAGGGATTGAAAGAATAGAGTTAGAAGATCATATCCCTTAGCATGATTTTTCAAAATCTCTCTTAAAGTTCAGCATGCTTTGCTGCCCAGGCTTCATGTTTAACCTTTAACACTGCTAGTTTTTTTTTTTTTTAACGTGGTCCCTATGATAGTGCCGTTTCAGAAGCTAAGCCTTTAGGAAAACCATCTCAGTATTCCTGTTAGTAAGATCAACTTTCATAGCTTTCAACACTAGCCTGAGTTTCTCATAACAAAAAGATTGATAAAGTAAAACCTACTCAAGGCTTTTGAGATGAATAGATCAATAATTGAGGAACCAAAAAAGAGAATTTCATTATATATATATATATATATATTTTTTTTATTTTTTTTTTTTTTATTTTTTATTTTTTTTGAATCAGACATGACACCCTCCTATTCAGAATACTTGAGTTCTCAGAATATCAACTTCCCCCTTTTGAACATCATCTTTTCCACACCTTCGTTTTGCTTGATGGACCTGGTCCCTCTTCACACTTAAAACAAATTCATCATAAAAATCTCCAATAAGAACAAAGAGTTTAACCATTTGAAGTGTTTTTTGAGAGAGGAGAAAAGAGGATTTTTTTTTTTAAAAAAAAATTCTGTTCTTTGAAGGGGATTTGAAAAGAAATATGGAGTATAAAGGAAGTGAAAGGGTGTATTATGTGAAAGAGGATGTCATTTAGGTATTCAAAATATGGGACAACGATCAGATACCTGAATGACAGACATGTGGCAATTGTAACGGTTCACATGCATAATTCAAACTGCAATGTTAAGAGTGCTAACCTTCGAGAACGGACCAGGTCCCTCTCTGTAGTTTGAATATGATTGCCTATATCTATCCTGACCTCTCCTTTCCTTCAGCCCTTTTGCCATGTGTGTATACCTACAAAAGGTATGAAATTGAACTTGCTAAAACATACATAACTGAAAGACAAGGATACCTGCTCCCTTTGCATAGTCATGAGAGTGTTGATTGCTTCAGGCAGGATCCATTCAAGAAAGTTTTAGCATTTCCATCATTAGCTTGATTGTTTCAGCTAGATTTTTAAGAGCTTCAGGCTGCTACTTGATCCACAAGAGTTTAGCACATCTCTACCTCTACCTCAGTTGTTGAAAGAGCAACTGATTCTTGCCTTTTAGTTTCCCATGAGTGAGAGTTCAGCCTTTAATATAAGTCAGTCTTGAGGTACTCTTTCCATCAATTTGATATCCAGCATAATCAACATCACATGTTCCTCCAAATCAAAAAGTGTTCTGATGGACATAATAGGACCAGGTCCCCTGTCTTCTGTAAATGTCTCAAGATTCTCTCAGCAGCCTTCAAATGTGATTCCTTTGTACAAGAGTGGAATCTCTGAACTTGGTACCAGGTCCCTGTCTTTGATCAGACATCAAGTACCCTGAACGTTGTGCTATCGTCTTCTCTGTAGCTAAGCTCCTATGAGAGTATACAACTGGTCCTTGCTTAGAGCTTCAGTGAAGATGTCAGCCACTTGATCTTCCATCTTACAAAGATTCACGATGACATTACCCCTCTTTATCATTGTCTTGGCTTCAAGTATGTTAAGCCATTTGAGCAGCTCATTGTCACACCCCAACCCTAGGTGAGGCAGACAAGTAACATATGTACACATGCTTTACAAGTGACCTATGATGAGAAAGTAAACTACTATGCAGATAGATTTACTGATGAGAAGCTTCATAAACAACACATGTTGACTAACTAAACCGATACATGTGACAAGTGAAACTATGAATACAGATGATAGCTTTATAATGTCCACAAAGCCTCTACTGGAATCCAAGACTATACCACTATGAAAATATGCATAGTAAAGACTCAGCAAAGCCCCGAATCAACCTGGAGCTCACCAACAATCTCTGAGTATCATGTGCTTCTATTGGGGAGATCTACTAGTTGAGTACATGTACCTGTAACATGAAATGGAGCATTCCAAAAGAATGTACTGAATATGTAAGGCATAATACAACCATATGTAAAATGAGAGCTCAAGTGAAACCAAATACCAATAGATAAAGATTAGAGACCACCTCTGCTTATACTTGTGGAATCGTGTATGTTACATTTTTTTCTTAATTTTCTGTACATTATAATATTTATAAGACATATGATGATACAAATGACCAGCTGATCAGTGGTAGAAGAGGATGACCTATGCTAGGCATTTTAACCCCTGAGATTCTGTCCTCATAATTCCATAAATTAGGATCGGCCCATGCTAGGCTTTCGCCCCTAAGCTGCCACCCTCTTATACCAATTGGGATCGGCCCATGCTAGGCTTTTGCCCCTAAGTTGCCACCCTTAATTATATAGATTGCTTCACTTAGACTCTTTAATCTTTGAGATTGTTGTTTTGATGTTCATAACTCTTTTGAGATTGTTGTTTTGATGATTATAACTCTTTTGAGATTGCTATTTTGGTGGTCATAATCATTGTTGAGATTTGGAACTATGGACCAGTAGCAGAAAACATGAATATGGACTTATGATAATAACAATGACATGGGAAGTAAATGTGACACCAACGTAATACTTAGGAGCTTATATGACTCAGTAATCATTTTGACATCTCAAATTAAAGCACATATCAAGTGAAGACATTTAACATTCAGCCAAGAGATTTGAACTCTTTATGATAGCCAAATACTCACTAACTAATATCAAATACAAGGTATACATGAACGTGGAACCAAGGGAGAACGTGGGAAGATTCAACTTAAGGACGAATAAATATTCCAAGTAAGTACATATAAAATGTACAATAAAGCAAGTAGGGATCTTGTGAGGTAATATTATAGTCTAACACAATGGGAGTAATAACCAATAATGGGAACATATGAACATGTGAAAAGATGACATATATGACAGAATAGACAATTGAAGCAAGTCGGCAAGATATGGGCAGATTGTATATCCAACATATAAACATATGTACCATGTGTAATCTAGGTTATGTGCATGCTAATACTTGGTAGAGTAAGCACGTATATTTAGTAATAAACTCATATTAGAGTACTCACTTTAATGCTCTAGGGAGTAGGAACTGCAACTATGGATCAGTCACTACCAAGGGCATTTAGAAATCTTACTTTTTTGTAATGCAAGTGTTAGATTCATGCCAAAGAAATAGGAAATCGAATAGCCTTACGTACCTTAATTCCCAATTCATATAGCTTACGAAGTGTCATCCTGTCCTTTAACGTCATAGTCTTCATCTACAACAACCAATCATTAAGGCTAATATTAGCAGCTTACCAACCAACTCGGGATATTTCAACTCATCAAAACAGTAGCCAGGCAGCCAGCCCACAATCCTTCTAATTGATTGTTTTTTTTCACAAATTATGTTTGTTATAGTTATTTACACGAAACAACCTTCCCATGGAACGGGCAGTGAGCTTACCAAAACTTTAATTTAATGGTGCATTACCATAGCTTATAAATTTGCCCCCTATAGCTTTCCACAATCATTCTCTAAGTACATCCATGACCTCCCATAAACAAATCAATACAATAGCAGTCCTCAACACTCAAAATAATCAAAAGACTTGAATTTATGGTTTTCAATCACCATCCCACGAGTTGGAATAAACAAGTAAGTCTAGAATTCTCAAATAAACTAATAATTAGAGGTTGTGACAGTGCCCTTACCTTGGTTATCTAAATATGTTATTCTCCTTCAATTACTGTTTTTGTAACCTTCTTTTAATCTTTGGAAGAGAGTGGCAGAACCTTGGCTGCCAACACATATAGCTATCTCTAATTCACTCCCCTTGAAGAACTAGCCAATATACTTGAAATAATAGAGGAGAGAAGGTGATATTGTGGCTGCTTTGGAAGAAACAAGATGCAAAAATAGTTAGAACCCTAGTAGGAATATTGGGTGGCTGTTTCATCTTGAGAGAGAGAAATATATGAACTTGAGAGCTTAAAATTTGGATAACAGGAAAATGAGATATTTGTATCAGATTTTTGGCCTTAATAGGTTCTCTTTGCCACCTTTCTTGTACTTCATTTGCAGCCAACATGTGTCTTTAATTTAGTCCACACATTTAAGTAGGTGATGCACCTACTTTTGCATTCAAATTATTTCTTGTGGGCTTGGAAAGATTGGGCCTTGGCTGTCTATTTTCCTCTTATTCTTCAATTAAACTTGGGCCAGATTAATGCAAGTAGGTGTAGTGTACTTGGCCCAATAACATGGTCAAAGGAGTCATAGTAGGTGATGCACCTACTTGGTCCTTTGGACTGGTAAAAAAGTCAAAGTAGGTGATGCACCTACTTGTCACCTACAACCTTAGTTAAGTCAAGTAAGCACCTCAATATTTTATTCCATTTCTAGACCTTAATACCTTTAACTTAACTTAAAACTTATATACACTATGTCACTTTAAACTTTAGACTCAAATACCACCTTATGATCTCAAGTTTAAATACTTCCATCGACGTCAACTTAATCGGGTCGCATCAAAATTCACATATAGTTCACTATAAACCTACTCTATTGTCACTAGTCGCATAGGACAATAACTATACCACAAGGCAATTTATAGGCATCATAGAAATAGAACTAATACACATAGAATACGGGGTGTTACACTCATTGATGTGCTTTTCTGGACAACCGAGGGTACCTTTCGAGGTGTGCTGAATTTGTAGCTCTAAGAAGTCCCATCATGCTCATTTAGAACTCACTACCCATGAATGCGTTGAACTCTTCACACAACAATTCAAAAGGTTTCTCCAAAAATGACATCATTGATATACTTGAATAATCATCAGCTCCCTTCCTTGCAATTTAAAAGAGAGGATTTTGTCAATTTTATCTCTCTTGAAGCCATTGTTGAAGAGGAATTTGGACAATCTATCAGCTTGTTGGGAACCGAGTGTCATACTTTGCTTCTTTCAAACTGAGCTTGATCAGCTTCTTCATTCTCAGCTTTAGAATTCACATTATCAGTTTGAAATGCATCATCTTTGTTCAGCATTGTCTAACGGACCATGTCCCTCATCAGGTTCATCATCTGCATCAGCTTCCTTGAGATTGCTGCATTCATGAAGAGGATGTTCTTCAACAAGCTCACTATTAAAACCGTCTCTCTGAATCTGAAGCAACCCTTCCATTTCAAAATCTTCTTTCTTTTGCAACTTCTAAACTCATAAAAAAAATCACATGACCACCTTTTTATGCACCCTATAAGCCTTGCTGGAGGAAGAGTATACTGCAACTATTCTTTCATTAATATTGAGATCAAACTTCTCAATATCATCCTTTTGGTCACAAAACATATAGTGTTCACCACTTCAGCCGAAAGTTCTTTGAAAGATTAAAAGCCTGCTTATTCCACCTGAATGATGGTCTGATCTGCTTCTCTTCAACACTATCGTCACAACCTTTGTCATCTGCAAATATCATTTTGAGCAGACCGAGGACCAGGTCCCTTGACACAAGTTTGTGCAACAGAGAAACACTTACATGAGCGCGTCTCTTGTGTCATACCTGAGCAT
Source organism: Solanum acaule (assembly GCA_036250505.1). Classification (NCBI taxonomy): domain Eukaryota; kingdom Viridiplantae; phylum Streptophyta; class Magnoliopsida; order Solanales; family Solanaceae; genus Solanum; species Solanum acaule. Next base: position 5,656 of record JAJOOR010019539.1, on the reverse strand, counting down.
TCTCACCTTGAACACTAAGGCAAGTGAGACTGTCACTACGAGCAGCATTTAGATCAGCAATATACATGTTCTTACATATCTTTTCTTTCAAGATCATCACCCGAGAGAGCAAGTTTGTGACAACACATTTTCTGATAGGATTGCACCTTCATTTCATTCATCATATATTTGTGAAACACTTAAAATATTGTACTTCAACCATTGGCATAGTACACAATTTTAAATGAGTGTTTCACAGATTTTCAAGTCCTGCCTACACCAAGAATATATCGTTTCTTGCCATTGCCAAAAGAGACACCTCTACCTTGAAGTGTCTTGAAAGAGAGGAAGTTTTTTCAGTTCTCCGAGTCCAGTGCTTTGAGCATCCGCTATTCATGAACCACCACTGACTGTTTCTACTTCTTCTCACTTGCATAACAAATCACTTGTTAGCCTTGGGAACCCATTTGAGACGGAGTTCCCAGTAAGAAGATAACAGAGTGATAAGAAAGTCTTTTGTCCATTGAGGCAAACTAGTTTTCTTCAACTTATATCCATAAGCAGGACCAGGTCTCTTCTTCAATCTATTCCTCTATTGGGAATAGTTTGACGAACTTTCTCCATATTTTTTCAGAACAGGACAATCCTTTCTAAGATGTCCATCTCGACCACAATGCACACACAACAGATTATCAGCATCAGAAATAGATTTGATGTGAGGATTGTAAGAGGGATCTATCTTCGTATAGCCCAGCCCTCTTCTACTGTTATTTCCTTGACCAATTAGATCTGTAAGGATCTTAGAAGAATTGGTCCATTTGAGGGATTTTTCAAGTTCCTCTTTTACACGGACTAGGTCCCTCTCTAACTCAAGATTTCTTTCCAAAGCCAATTTCATCTTCATTTTAGTAGTATGTAGCTTATTTTCAAGCTCCAGCTGCAAGCTGGTTGCCTCGTTTTTTCCTTTAAAAACTGTAGTAGTTACCCCCTTTATCTTTTCCTTCAGTTCTAGATTTTCAGCTTCTAGAATAACCATTTGATTTTCAATATCAGATATTTGGGGAACTAAAGCAGCTTTTCCATCTTGAGAGATGTCTAGGCTATTGTTCACGAGATCATCCTCAGTTGTTAGCTTACTTATCACATCAAGTAATACAACATCTAGCTTTCTCAATTTACTGGTAGAAACGGTATTCAAGTTTTTCTTGAAATAAGATAGGGTTACCTTTTCATTAGCATCCTCCACATCTGACTTTGCCATGAAATCATCATTAGAGTGCTCAGAATCATCTGAATCACTTGAGGAATTTTCCCATGCAGCCACATCCTTATTCACTGCCTGGAAAAAGGCTTCTGTTCTGCTTAGATTTAGACGGACCAGGTCCCCTTCTTTGTCTTTACTTTCTCCAGGCTTGACATATTCTCCGTGGTCAGCTTTGTTTATAGAGAAGTCTCTAATGGAGTGACCTGGTTGATCACGCTTGTAACATACGTGAGCTTGTAGCGCTGTGATTTATCCTTTTTTGCATCTCCCTTCTGATCAGCATCACCAGTCGGATCTGCCCTCATGTCTTCACCTTTGAAAATGAGACCACCCTTCCCTTTTGTATGCATCTCATAAGCTTGAGGATGCTCAAACAGTGTACACATAGTTATTTCTTCAGGTTCCCTTGTCTTATTGCCAGTCGCAAAACTATTTGTCCAAGATCTGGGAGAAATTTCCAGAATCTTGGAGACTTGTCTGCACAAGGGGACTGGTTCTTCAAGGAACATGAGCTCATCTGTAATGGTAGAAAATCTTGGGCGCATTTCATGGACAGGTTCACCTTCTTTCATGGTGAAACTTTTGAACTGAGCAGTAAAGAAATCTAGCTTATATTTCCTTGTTTCTTCTATGCTCTCATAGGTAGTTCTCAGCAGATCCCAAATTTCTTTGGCTGATTTGCACGAAGAGATCAGATCGTATTCGTCCATTCCAATGCCACACATAAGTAACTTCTTGGCTTTGTGATTTTTCCGAACTAGTTGCTTGTCAGAGTCATCATACTGTTTTCTAGTTTTGGGAATCACTCTTGTTATCTCTCCAACCTTAACCTCTATGGTTGGCACATAAGGACCTTCACATATCACATCCCACACTTCAATATCCTCAGCCATGAGATAGTCTCTCATTCTAATCCTGCAATGTCTATAGAACTGACCCTTAAAAAGAGGAGGTCTTGTGGAGGACTGACTTCTTTGCTGATTCAGTGGTGACGCCATTCCTCGCAGGAACTTCTCTCTTGGTGTTAACCAGATAGAGAGCCCAGGCTCTAACACCATTTGTTGGAATATATGCGTCCACGACTATCGATGGGACCAAGTCCTCAACACAGTTACAATATTAGATAGTAAAGAACAAATGTTGAAAGTAAAGATTGACAACCAACTTTTCGTGGAAACTTCCTTGCCCAAGCGAGTAAAACCACGACCTGTTCTCAACAGGACTTTTCAAACTGCTTCCACTAATCTTCTCCAAGCAAAAGTAAAAGCCAGTTTACAAAATGAGATTAGCCTGCTAATCTCCACACTAAGTAATATCTCCTATCACTTAGCTGAGCCAGAGCAGATACAACACTGCCCACTATACTAACCCTCATCGATTAATATAGAATTTTCTAAGCGGATACCACACCGCCCACTAAACAACCACTCTCTGGACGATTTAGATTTTGACTAAGCAACAATAATGTTGCCCACTAAATCACCTAACTCTAGATGACTTAGACTTTTAGAAACCGAAACAAGATCTGAATCCTTTATAGATTAGGATCAGATTTACAATGTAAGCACATGAGACACAAAGCTCTAAGTACAACAAAGACTCTTCTTCACTCTATTAGGTCCCTTTGTTGAGTTGAGCAACGTTCTTCCTTGAAGATGGCCTTCTTTTCAAGATTATGAATTTTGAGAGAAAATCCAAATTTAGTTTGCCAAATCTTGAGTTTGTGTATTTTGGAAAGAGATAATATGAATAAACACAAACTCGTTGAAACAATCCTATTGGCTGAAGGCCTGCTGTTTAGAAAAGATGTGCACCTATCACATAAGAGGTGGCAGCTTTTCTGACAGCTGTCTTGTCACCTTTTCATATCGCAATCTTGCAGGGACCAGGTCCCTTGCAAACTTTTTTGTGGGTTCTTGAAAAGGCTTGCTGGCTGACTTCCTTCTTAGGATGAATGAATTTAATATGGTGTTTGTCATGTAGAAAATATCAACCATAAAGAGTTATTACTCGTTGGACAAACACCCTCGTCCATTCTGATTGGTGTAGTACGCTGACGCCTTACCAACCTCTGACACGACAACTTTACAGATGTACCCCATTATAGATCTGGACGAGAGAACTCTTCCTGGGACCATGTCCCTGCATTTGTGAGACACTGAAACATACAATCTCGTCCACTCTTCCTATTTGTGTAGGACACTGCATTTTTCACCTACCACCTGACATGACAACTTTATAGATGTACTCCATTTGTATCTGGACGAGAGCACTCTGCCAAGGACCAGGTCCCTGCATTTGTGAGGATCATCAAAACACCTAGAATATAACATTTTTCCCCTTTTTGATAAATACACACAAATATTCCTCACACTAAGTTTATTCATTCTTTTCCCTGTCAGCAGTCCCAATAACAAGGATATGGTTCCTTGTTAGATCGATAAGTTTGTTAAATCATCAAAACTTCATATCAACTTCGAACTAACATCTCATATCAGCTTTGAACTAACACATTATACTGGTTAGAGTTTAGAAGATGTTGTTAGTATGGCAAAGAGTAACACGACAAGTATAGAAATGGCAAGGAAGTGTTATGGACTAGCTGATAATGCTCTAACTACTCTTCAAAACCAATTAAAATAAAAATACCCAACTAAGAGTCGGGGTCGAATCCCACAGAGAACAATTTGTCGGTAATTGATAAAATAGAGAATGAATAGTTACAAGTTTGAATCTAAACAAAAAAGTTACAAAGTTTATCAAATAAAAAGTGATTTTGGTAACTAAACAAAGGTTTAGGCCAAGACAATATCAAGCAAGGGGTATATGAGAATTAAGAAAATTTGGAATTCAATAAACACTCAATGATCCATTGCAATTCACCACATGCTCATTCAATCATAGATAGGCTAGATCATCATAAAATAACCCTAATCTCCTTTCGGTCTCAAAGGGTTATATCACGATATCTCCTTTCGATCTCAATCATGTCAACAACAAAGCAATCCAAGACCTTAGTCTGAACCTCTATTTCTAGAAAGTTTATCATTTAATAATGTAGACCTAAATTATCTCCTTTCGGTCTCACATTTAGGACTCAAAGACAAAAATGATTATCAACCTAATTCTCCACTTCATGAATTCTCTTTCGACCAACCCCTAAAAACCAGAAGATAAATTCAAGCCTGCAATCCTAAATCATAAATTCAAAGGAAAAATGATAAATATACCCCCCGAACTATCGTAAATGGTATGCAGATATCCTCCGTTATACTTTTGGAACATTTGTGCCCCTGTCGTCCAAAAACTAGAGCATATTATACTAACGGGCATACACGTGTCATAATCTTATCCAGCGACTCGACATTTATTAAATATCGAATCGACGAATAATATTGCGCCACGTGTCCCTATTTAGTGTCCCGTTAGAATGAAGGGCATAGTTGCTCTAGTTTTTGGACAACAGGGACATTAATGTCCTAAAAATATGATGGAGGATATCTGCATACCATTTACGATAGTTTGGGGGAATATTTGTCCTTTTTCCCTAAATTCAAATATGATAATTAGATTAAACCCATTTCATGAATTCAAGCATGGAAACAAGGAATTACAAAAGCAATAGAGCAATAAATAAAATACCCAAATAGATTTGTCTATTTCTAGCACAAAAGCCCCAATTTCATACACATAATTACACCAATAATTCTAGCAATGCAAAACAAGGAAGTGAAGAAGGGAAAAAGATTTTACCATCCAGAACACAATCTTCAAACCAGAAAGATGAATTGTGAGACAACTTGCCTTCAATGTCTCAACCCAAAAATTAAAAACAATATGAAATTTATTCTAAGCTAAGAAGATGAGTTTTTCTCTCTACAATATGTTGCCTAAGTTCATGGAGGATGAATAATGTTCCTCCTTAACCCCTTTGTGTGAATTTGGATGCAATGCCAGAGAAATGCCATTTTCCATTGCCGAGTTGGCTTCTTCCCAAGGTTGGCCTGCTGTACTTTTTGGCGAGCTGAAGTGCCACTCGGCGACTCGCTGAGTGATCTTGACGATTATCAGCCTTTCTTGTCTTCAGATCTTTCAACTTTTTTGCTCCTTTTTGTTCGGTAATGTCCTTGCCTTGCTCTTTTGCATTCATTGCTGCAAATTAGCATCTAAACATTAGTTTAGAGCACGAAATAGGTATAGATGACATTAAAATTCTAGATATTAAGCCCCCAATGAGTCGAAATTCTCGACTCATCAATAACCCCATCAATGGAGAATTACCTCTCCTTTAGAATAGTATGATCTCTAGCAGCTTTGATCATATTGAGGGTTCTTTGAGAAATAATTGGAGAATGCGAGATGCAAGGGATTGAGCTTGAGGAGTTTGTACCAACTTGGACTGGATGTCCATCC
>JAJOOR010019538.1:0-17891 GCA_036250505.1 Solanum acaule | reverse complement strand
TCTTGGTAAAGAAAGTTTTTAATTCCTTATGGGTTTAGTGTCTATGCGATGAATGAATGCTAAGAGGCTTGTATTAGACCTCTTCGAGGTCGAGTACGCCGGTTACGACTAGGGGGTGATCCCGGGTCGTGACATCATGACTACTTCATGCGATTTTCATAAAATTCTTCTCTCGATATTCTGTACCTTCATTCATCCCCAGACTTATCTAGATCCGCATACATGACACATTAGAATTTTTCATTATAACAAAAGCTTCAATAATTCTCATTAATAATATCATAATGTTTCTTTTTGAGAAATTACAAACAAATCAAATAAAAAACCCAAACAAATTCTTTTTTTGTGTACTAATACATAATTAACTCAATTTTTTTTTCTTTTATGTATTCACAAACCTACAACTCTTTCTCACTTCTCCATTCACATAAGTCTCTGGATTTGTAATATTTCCCATTTTGACCATTGATTCAGCAAATTGTTCAAAAAATGCAATTGTATTTGCTGCATATTTTTCAACAATTTTTTTTGTTTGAATTCCAAGAAAACTTGAATAAAGTTCTTGATCTGAATTTATGAGTCCTTCACCTTTAAGTAGGACATGATAATATGAATTATCAAATAAATTTGGAGTAATATTGTCCATTGACGTTTCATTGTTGTCTGATGATCCATTAATTTCAATTGGAGGACATAATGATTTTAATTTACTAAGATATGAGGATGAAATTGGATTTATATATGAAGTACTTGTCATTTTGAAATCTCCATATATTCTATTTCTGAAATTCACACATCTTGCTTTTCCTATTGTATGTGCACCTGCCAAATTTTGAAATAATTAATTAAAAATAAGATAAATTTTGTGTAATACTTAATTTGGAAAGTCATGTAATTAATCTTTTGTATAAGACACAAATAAACATTCAAATTTGATCTTAGCTGACAAGTAATTAATTAAGCAGTACTCAACTTTGAAAGTGTATATTTAGGACACGTAGACTTGGTCTCAACAGAAAACTAAACACCCAACTCGTCCTCGTTAATTAGCAGTACTCCAACTTTGAAAGTGTATATCTAGGACAAGTCAACTTACTCTGACAATTAAACACTCCAACTCGTCCTCATTAATTAACAATACTCTAACTTTGAAAGTTTATATCTAGGACACGTCGAGTGAAGTCTCAACTGACAACTAAATACTTCAACTCGTCCTCGTTAATTAGTGGTACTCCAACTTTGATAGTGTATATCTAGGACATGTTGACTTCGTCTCAACTAACAACTAAACAATCCAACTTGTCCTCGTTAATTAGCAGTACTCCAACTTTGAAAGTGTATATCTAGTACATGTTAACTTGGTCAGAATTGACAACTAAACTCTCAAACTCGTCCTTGTTGTGTCTCGTAGACACCTGACGTTGATCTGACGCATAAAATTTTAGAGATGTCTAAATGATTATTTTATAAGTTGAAGTGTTTTGTTTATTTTGATTGTGAATTCAAACATATATTCTTTAAGATTTTTGAAAAATAATTTTCATATATAGAAACTACGTAATAACTATACATACAAAAAGTCACAAGAATTAAAAAATTAAAAAGCATATGAATAAATCACATATTTTACTATCGAAACACGAATTGTGTCATATAAATTGACACGGAGGATTATATATATTAAAGAATGCTTACCAGACAGAGCAACCATATCAGTAACAGAAAGTCCTTGTGCTATAAACTTAGATATAATAGAAATTAATCCTTCATCAGCTGTTGGAAGATTTGTATCTGCCAATTCATATCCTGCTTTTATTGAGTCTTTTCTACCTAATGGAACATCCCAATAAGGTCCACCAACCTAGTACACAAATTATTAATTAATAAACATCATTTATTAATTAATAAAACTTTAATTATTCCTATGATGATAATTAAAAAACCTAAACATTAATATTCTAATAATACCATAAACAACATTCCAAGAATATAATGTCGTACAAAAAAAAATTGCATTTTAGTTATATATACCGTCAGACCTTTACATAACAATCATCTTCTATAATAAAATTCACTAGAACTGTTAAGTTTTTATCCGAACTAATATTTTTTGTGATGTTATATATATTATATGTTCTAACAATATTTCTAGACAAACAACGTCGTTATAGAAAGATTTAACTGTATATGAACCCAAACGACCCTTATACCTATGATGATAATTTTAAATAATAACCAAAGAAAGCTAAACACGAATAATTTAATAATATTATTATCATAAATAAAATTCCAAGAATATAATTACCAGAAGAACAGCATCTCTAGCAGCAATAGTTAGAATATCAGCACAAGATACAGTTCCTGGACACTCAGATTCAATTCTATTTTTAATTCTATCAATAATTTTGAATCCTTTTAATGCATTTTTGTTGTTTGGAGCATTCTTTTCTCCTTTTAATGTCACTGTATCATCCAACAATACCGAACCATCGCAACCCTGTCACACAATTCAACATGATATTAGTACAGATCAAAAAGTCGTAAATTCAAATCTTATCGCCATCTATAAAGTAAACGAAATATTTCCATGTGTTAGACAGTGAATTTTAAGTTTTAAACCAATTGACAACTTTTATGGTTTGTATTTAAAATTTGACCACTTTTTCAAAATTAGATATGTGCTATGAATATATAAATAGTTTTGAATTTTGACTTCTGACTACTTGTCTAATTTTGATGAAGTGACTATCACTAAGTGGTTATTTGTGTAACTCTATGTTGGACTGATGCAAAAGAATCAGGTTCACACGAAAGGAGAGATTGTTCAAACATAATATAATTAAGTAATAAAGATCGTATATTTAAATCTTTTCAAAAAAATAAAATAAAATAAAATAAAATTTCACGTGTTTCTTGTTGAATTTACATCCGATGACCACTTTTGTGATTTATTTAAAAGTTGACCACATTTCAAAATTAGTCCCATGCTCTAAATATTACTACTAGTTTTGAACCTTGGCTACTTTCAAACTTCACACTAGCAATCTCATTTTGAAATAGTGGTCAATTTCTTAAGACAACGCCAAAAAAGTGGCTATTTGTGTAAATTACTCGAGATTGGGGTGGGGGTTGTTCATAAGACACAATAACATAATTACATATGAAGTATACCTCTCTCTAATATTTGTTTAACTTCTAGACCAGATGCTCATACAGTTCAATAATTCCAATAAACTGAATCGAGAATATTTTCACATTTTCGTTTACGTACCTGAACAAAACAATCGTGGAAATGTAATCTCAAAATCAAAGCAGCATTATGAGGATCAGAAAGACAAGCACATTCCATTTCTTTCCTCACAATTCCTTCTACAGAAGGACACGTTTTCTTATAATAATCAAGACTTAAATGTGAATCACTAATTCCATTCAATTTGCTAAAACAAATGCCAATAAATACCAAAACCAAAAACTCAAAAATCACAATTCTTGATTGACAAAAATTAATAAAAGCCATTGATATGAATTGTTTTTTTTTTTTTTTTTGGGGCTAGTGAGTAGTGAAGATGAAGAATATACAAAATATGGTTAATATTATCACTTTATATATAGTATATAGTATATAAGAAAATGAAGTTAACTTAGGATTTTGGTTAAAGTGATTATTTATTTTTGTCTTATGTTTAAAAACTTTTTATTAGTCAATAGAAGATGTAACTAATATTGTTGGTTAAGTTAGGTGAGTGATCTCAAACCAAATATTACCAAATAATATGAGATATAAATCAAAGGTTTTATGTGTGTTTTTAAGGAGAGTTTTGTACGCAAATGTTAAGGCAAGTGACCAAACAAATATTTTTGTGTCTTTTTTTCAATAACTTTATTTACCATGTTTGAATAATTTAATTATTTTGTTGACATTTAGAAAAGGTCAAAATTATATTTAATTGTTACTTCAATTAATTGAACATAATAATTTTGTGAACAAGTACAAGGAATTTATCTTGCTTCTAGGTCTTGAGTTTCATTGATTAGGTAAAATAATTTTTAAATCATTTATAATATATTACTTTAACCTTCATTTATTACTTTTTTTTTATTTCAATCAACATTCTCCAAGATGGGATAAAGTCTGCTTACATTCTACCTTTCCACTTACGAAATCACACTGAATTTGTTGTTGTTTTCCAAACAACAATGATACAAGTGTTATATAATAAATCACTCTACCTTCCCCAGATTCAACTGGTATGTTGTTGTTATTGTATTTTTCCAAACAACAATGATCCAAGTGTTATATAATAAAGGGAAAATGGTCTGATATACCCCTCAACTTTGTCATTTAGAACTGATATACTATGTGTTATGAAAGTGACTCATATATACTCTTACTGTTATGAAAGTGGCTCGTATAAGCTGATTTTTTTTTTGGTTTTTCACCCACTGTACGAAGCCCCGCATTGGAGCTCCGACTAAATTTCAATCGCGCACTGCAGGGCCATTCGGGGGGTGACACTCTCAATAAGATTTTCTCTATTCCCAAGACTTGAAATCAAAACCTCTAGTTAAAGGTGGAGTTGTCCCACCACAGTACCACAACCCATGTTGGTAACTACTTGCCATAAGCTGATTAACTACTCACCATAAGGAGATTGAACAGAAAAATAGTCATATATAGTATTTTGATTACAAAATCTAATTAATCTGATTTTTTAATTTGTTTATTCTTAGGTTCTAGATTTGAACTGTCATTAAGTGTTATTAGTCCTGATTTTGGTAATTAAAGACTTCAAAGTCTATTTTAAGTAAAATGGAAACTTGCTCAAAACAAAGAATCAATTAACACGATACTATTTTTCTAAGTTATAATTCATGTACAAGAATGGTTGATTTCTTCATATTTTGCTGTTTTTCTTCTCTACAAAAGCTAACTTTGATTAATCTGATTACAATCTTGTAGCTCAAGATAAAACTAACTACTAAAAAACTTCAACAAAAATCATGATGAAAATGTAAAAATGAATGTCGATATCGATGGGGTACGTAAAAATTTATCCGCGTTTGATATTTACACCAATTCAAAAAATGTATAACATGTCTTTATATACACTCTTTATCACTAAAACTATAGTGATGATTCACTTTTCTGCAGAACTAAACTGTAAACTGTCAAACCTCGCGATCTCCAGAAGATAGATGAACTGCATAACACAGTGATGATTCACTTTTCTGCAGCACGACGAAGAAAAAATAGAATTGTGCTGATAGTCTAACGACTACATTGAGTACCAACTGCGTGAAGTTTAATAGCACCAGTCGATTCAACAATGAAAATAAAACCATCTTCGTTGGTGTGTAAGCCCCCGGCTTTCCCATTGCTTCAGTTTTCTTGAGCACCTCATCATCATCATAAGTATATGCCTTGGGTTCAACCAAAATAACCTGCAAAAGATGAAAATGAAATATAAACACTGAACCCTCCAAAGAAACAATTACAGTAACCTAATGTGAATGAACTTCAAAAGAACTAACACAGAAAAATACAATAAACCTATAAAAGGAACTCATTGGAGATGTCTCGAGTTGCTTCCCCCTCGTATACATACAAAGAACGGCAGACTCTGAGAATGATAAAAGTTCTCAATATAAGCTCAGGTTAACTAGGACAGAGGGAGTTCTTCGTTCGTGTTCCTCATCAAATAAAATGATGGAATGTATGCGTCCACTAACAACTACAGGACCAGGTCCTTAGCGTGGTTTGAGTACTGAAAGTAAATGCTGGAAGTAAATAATCGACACACAAGTTTACGTGGAAACCTCCTTGCTCAAGGGAGTAAAACCACGACCTGTCTCATAGGACTTTTCAAACTTGTTTTCACTAATCTTCTTAAGCAAAAGCGAAACACAGTTTAGAACCACGAGATTAACCTCCTAATCTCAACACTAAGTAATACAACCTATTACTTCTGAGCCTAAGCAATGCATCCATTGCCCACTATACTAACTCCCACTAGTTAATATAGACTTTTGACTGTAAGACACAAAGTTACCCCTAACTAAGTTCTTACAAGATTCAAACAAGGTTTTGAAACGTTTCTATCAAGAGTGAAACGAATCCTACAATATAAACACAAATACAAGCAAACAAAACATCAGCAGGTTTGGAAAGCAATTCTTCGATCGATCAGGTCCCTTGCTGTTTTGTGAAGCTTGATTTTCTCTCTTTGAATGAATGAAAGATTTGTTGTTTTTCATGTTGATTAAATCAACCATAAAGAATTATTAACCGTCGGACAAACAACCTCGTCCGTTCTGATTGGTTCAGTACACTGGCAACTCCACCAACCTTTGACACGACAACTTTCCATCTGTATAGCATATTGTCCTGGACGTGAACACTCTGCAGAGGACCGGGTCCCTGCACTTGTGAGGATCATCATAAAACATGATATGTTGTTCATAAAAAAGTAATAGGAACCTCTGATAGTGTTCACTGGAGAAAAAAGTTTAGACATAGCCATATAGCATTTCATAGTTGAAATACGGAAGTTCAACCAACCTGTTTCTTCTCAGGGTCAATGCCAGAGACTTCCGCGGTGGAACTACTCTTTGGTAATTATCTTTGGAGAGTCAAGGTCCCCATCATGCCCTCATTGATGTAGATGTCTGGTTCACGCATGAAAGTCACAGTAGTTGCAGAAGACCATTTCACATAATGTTTGCCAATTCCTTTCCGCGCTATTGCTCTAAAGCTAAACTCCTGCCCACGTCGTAGCTTCACAATTATGATACCCCTGTATCAAATAGAGCAAGATGGTAAAGATCCTCTCTGAATAGTTAGCACGTATAAACCAAAGAATATGCAACACAAATCTCTGAAACAAGCATAGTAGAAGGAAAATTGTTTTCTCATACTGTGACAAAAAAAAAAAAGTTGTATATACTAGGATCCTTCTTTAAACAGTACTCTTTAACACCTTCAAAAATACTCTCCTTTTGAGAAAAGAACCCCTATTTACTAAGTTCGTTTAGGAGCTTGAATGATATCTAAGCTCACTTATTAGTTGAAAGACACAGCCGATAATTCAACAGAACTATAGGATATTCTCCTGCACATCTCAGAATGACATATCGAAGGTACCTTAATGAGCACTCTGCAGAAAACAGATCCACCAATTGGAAACCAGGTTCACCTTCACGCCAAACTGATCTGCACAAAATTCTCCATAACACCAAGATTGTTTTTGCAATCTATATCGAAAAGATGTCATGAAAAGGACCATCCCACAGCAAAATGATGCAATTCCTACTTCACAGCTATAGAGAAAAGTATCAGATATTCAAAGATGCTCAAAGAAATCGCCAAATCACTCGTTCCAAATCCAAAAATGGCAACTTTACTACCTCTCTATCCCAACCTAACTACTATAATTTTTCACCTTGAATTGTTCAAAATGTACATCATATGCAACTAAAGATTGATTATTTGAATCATTTCAACCATACTTTAACAAGTACCCTGTATCAATAAAGGTAAAATACCTCTCCACAACTAGTTAAGGTTAAAAGCAAAACACCTCAAGTAAAATAGAGAATATTTTTACTGAGTGCATTGATGCCTGCAGGCACAAAGACATTTGAGAAGACGAGGATAACACAACAAATGGTGAAATGCTTCCATATCTTATTGACAGAAGTTATTTCTATACTCAAAAGATTTATCAAAACACTCTTAGTTTGCTCATAATATCATTATTTTTCAAAAACAAATTCTATAGTCAACATCCAAACATATTTTCATTACTGCAGTCACATATTGCTCACAATTCAAATGGTAAGAAAATACTCTTCAAAGAACATTGATATACATTCAACAAAGGCATTTTGAGTCTCTCACATTTATATAATTAACACAGACTTATAGATGGAACCTTATTGCACACTATTGCATAGTAGAGAATCTAGAAAAGCTAGGCTAAACCATTCGTCTAGTATCCTCAAGATACCTTGACACATCAGACCGAGTTGACAAGGGAGTTTCAGCACTAGAACCTCTTTTATTGTCCTAAGTAGACTCCAATTTCTGACATGGTGGATTTCTCTTCGATTTCTGTAGTCCAGTTACTGGACTGACGATAGCTCACTTCCTGTTTTTTCACAAACCAACAGTTCTGATACTCTTTTGGCAATACTACACTTTGCTGCAGGGGAAACTCCATGCTCGCCAATTATGGAATCCAGCACTGCTTCTGACAATTGTTTGTTCTCTATAACAGCATTCCCAAGGCAAGGAACTGAATCATCTTTAGAGAAGCTAATCTGGACTCGAACAAAAAAATATAGAAGAAACATCAATGGGCTTATAGATAAATGTAATCCATTTTTTTGGTGCACAAATATTGTCCAAAGGGTCCTAATCGATGATGCAACTTGCAAGTGCCTATTTTTTTTTGTTATCGTTCGATATAGTTGATTATACATACCGTCAATGATCCAAGCGGTGATTGAGTAAAAATAATGGAGGCACCAGGTGGGAAGGTTTCACTCTGGAAAACATTGAGGAACTTTTCAATGGCCTGCCTCTCTGCATCACTGTAGGTTCCTATTGCTTTCCAATAGGCAACACAATTTTCTGCCACCTTCTCAGAGTATTGCTTACCCGTCAAGGGCAAGATCATAGTCACTCGAGTGAATTTCTCAAATGGACCTACCAGATAGGAAGGATGAAAATATTCACAAACGTTAACTTTGATGGAAACAAATCTCTTGATTGTTGTAAGACCCTAAATACTTAGCATCTTATATAATAAACCCCAGCTTAATTCTCCTATCAGCAAATACCTGTAACGATATCCCTGAAGAATTCGACTGAATGTTCCAACTCCTCAGAGCTTTTCCCTTTCCATTTATCAGCTAGAAATCGAATAGCACTCTCTTCCAAGTACACACCGATCGCAGTAAACTTCACAAATTTTCCTTCAATCTCCAAACCTCTATTCCCTACCACACACATTAAAATTAAATTCATCATGAATTAACAAGTTTTACACTAGCTACCAGACACACATAAAAAAATTTATTCAACCATACATAATAAAAAAACAACAAAACCTAAACAAATTGAATTCTCTACCATGAGAATTCATCATGAATTAACAAGTTTTACACCAGCTACCAAACACACACAATTTTTTTATTCAACCATACATTATAAAAAAACAACAAAACCTAACCAAATTGAATTCTCTGCTACTCGAATTCATCATGAATTAACAAGTTTTACGCCAGCTAAACAAAAAATAACAAAACCTGAAAAAATTGAATTCTCTGCTACTCGAATTCATCATGAATTAACAAGTTTTACACCAGCTAAACGAAAAATAACAAAACCTGACCAAATTGAATTCTCTGCTACTCAAATTCATCATGAATTAACAAGTTTTACGCTAGCTAAACAAAAAATAACAAAACCTAAACAAATTGAATTCTCTGCTACTCAAATTCATCATGAATTAACAAGTTTTACGCCTCCTACCAAACACACATAAGAAATTATTCGATCATACATTATAAAAAAAGTTAACAAAACCTGCGCCGGCGAGGAAAAACGTATTGTTGGAGCCCGGAGGTTTCACCATTGTTGGAGGGAACAAATAATTCTCAACCTGCAATTTTGTAACGAGCGCCATTTGAGATCTATTACTATTTCACTTTTACACGGAACCTTTATATAGAGGAAGAGACAGTGGTATAATGGTAATAATAGAGTAGATTCAAGGGTAGAATTGACCGATAATAATTTGGATTTTGTTGTTAGGTACAGTTCATGGCTCACAGTTACTCACCAAATTGCCGCCAGTCAAACTATACTTTATAAGGCCTACCCAACTTTCCTTAACTACTAAATACTTCTCTCGTGTCTCGACTAGTCATTTTCTTCTCGAGAGTTAAATTAATTATTTTCTCTAATTTATATTTTTTTTGTCCGATAATATTTATCGATTATTCGCTTTGCACGCTTCGATCAAAAAGAAAGAAGAACTTACAGTGACTCCAGATTTTTCCTCGTAGCATACAACTTTATTTGACAAAGATGATTGAAAATTCAATAAACAGAGCAAAGACAAAATAATACTCGTATTTTGTAGTTTTCCTCCTTCTGCTTCTAACACACTGTATAAAGAGATCCAAAAAGTTGTAATGAATGTTTTTGTCTAAATTAGAATTTTTTTTGATAAATTTATATCCTAATTAGAAATTTTCATATTGGGAAAAATAATAAATAATAAACATGTTCTTTGAATTGGCTTGGGGTGGGTTGGGAAAGATTTGATGGGTTGAAAATTTATTTTTTATCCAATAGGAAGACGCCACCTAATAGATAATAAGAAGAACAATAATTAAAAAAGGAATTATTTGAATGATATTTTCTAACATTGCCCTTTGTGAAATCATAAATATAATTTGGTAAGTAGTTTAATTTATTTTCTAGAAAATATAAAACTTCATTAAAGGAAAGGACAAAAATGGAAAAAATTTCAAACATTCAAAAAGTTATTGAACAATTCAATTATTCTTAACAATGAAAATATGAAATAGAGGGAGTATTAATTGAATGTCTGAGACAATACACACCTATTAAGAAAAACATTTAAGGACATAATTTGAACGATATATTTTACTATTGCCTTTTATGAAATCATAAATATAACTTGGTAAGTAGTGTTAGGGTTTTGCCCTGATTTTCTTACCATAATTTAAGATTTATTTTTCCTTAAAGAAAAAATAAAACATTATCATAAATGTTTTTACTTTTCTTGAAAGGAAAATATAATATTATTTCATATTTGGTTTATTCTCTCCTTTAGTACTCCTTCTCTTACTAGAAAAGGTTTTAGTACCCTATAAATATATGTTTGTTTCATCTAACACATAACAACAACATTCACAATGTAGACATTTAAAGAGTTTAGTTTATGGGGAGATTTATTCTCTCAACAGTTTTAGTATTTTCTTTTATATTAATTTTTCATATAATAATATTATGTTTTTAGTTATGTTTTTGTCATCTAATTTATTATCATATGATTTGCAAATTATAAGCTTCCGCATGACGCCCTAATCACCCTTCATAACCCAACAAGTAATTTAATTTACTTCCTAGAAAATATAAAACTTCATAAAGGAAAGGATAAATATGGGGAAAAAAATTCAAACATTCATCTTAAACTTTTAATAATTCAATTATTTTGAATATTTAAAATTGTAATTGAGGATATTGAAATAATCTAATTTAATATTTTGAACATTAATTAAATTGACTTAAGAAAAATAATATGATAACTAATTTGAAATGAAGCAGCAAAATTTTTGTTTTTTTTTTTTTGCATATTTGTCTTTATAGAGGTCCATAAATATCAAAATAAAGAATAAAGATGATTGTGCCCACTTGATATATTGATATTATCGCCACAAAGAAAAAAATTCAGATTTTTCAGAGATGATGTGATGAACTTAATAAATTTAAATTTTATATTTTATATCCATTGCAACTAGTATTTGGATATTTTTGCATGAATTGTACGAGATTTTATTGGGTATGTGATTTTGTTGTACAGAATAAAAGTCTCATATAGAGTTTTTAGAGGGAGAGTTCCGCCTATCTCAATAAAGTATATATTGATGTAGGGAGGAATATATTTACGAGTTATATCATCTGCAAATATTTGAATAATATAAGTTAGAATTGAAAGTGAACTCGACAATGACCCTCACAACTAGAATATAACCGATTACTCTAGTTTGAGAATAAAAGATTTTCTTTAAAAGGAACCTCAAGTAATTAATGCCACGGAATAAGATTAATCCTATTTATGGAGATTTTGTAACTATTCCAAAAATAAAAAGTTTAACACAATTGATTTTTTTATTTACTTTTTGGAAATTGAAAGTTGTTACTAATCATGATCCGACATGTACAAAAAGAAGTTTTGTGTGTACCTGCAAATAGAAGAAGATGAACATGTGGTTGGTCTGATTCACATTCTAAAGTTAGATCTTATTTAAACCAAATATATAAAGTATGTACTTTTTACCTCCCCCCCCCCCCCCAATTTAGAGTAGCTAGGTGGAAAAGTCAAATTAATCCTTGTTCATACATAGGCTTCTCTGGAAACACTCTATCACTAAACTATAGTTAGTTTATAACTTAGCTATGGTAAGTTAGTATTCACGACAACTTTTTGTAAAAATAGGCAAATCCCTACATAACAATTCCCATATTGTGACTTAGGAATCACTTCGTAGAGTTTATACTTCTTGACCTAGCTCTACCCATCCTCAAGTACGTACTCTACGACCAACTTCTCGTGCTACCTTAGTGGGGCATCCACACATCACATTTTCACATGCTTAAACCATCTCAACCTCACTTCCCGCATCTTATCCTCCACGAGGACCACTCCCACCTTGACCCCAATAACTTCAATCCTAATCTTATCCCTCCTGACCCCTGTTATGCCCTCACATCCATCTCAACAACGTTACTATTCCTCTATCCCAACCCAACAACTATAATTTTTCCCCTTAGAATTGTTCAAAATGTACTACATTACATATGCAACCAAAGCTTAATTATTTGAAATCATCTCAACCATACTTTAACAAGTACCTTGTTGATATCAAATATCAATAAAGGTGAAACACCTCTCTACAACTAGTTCATATTAAACACATTAATTTAGGACACATAAATTAAAGTAGAGAGTATTTTTATTGAGTACTTGATGCATACAAACACAAAACATATTTTGAAAAGAAGATGAAAACACAAGAAACAGTCAAATGTTTCCATCACTTATTGGCATCAAGTTATTTCCGTACTCAAAATATTTATCGAAACACACTCTCAGAAGCTAGGCTAAATTATTCGTCTAGTATACTCAGCCAACCTTAACAACATCAGATCGAATCCTAAGTAGACTCCTCAGCATTGCTCTTTTCTAACATTTCTGATACTCTTTTAGCAAGACTACGCTTTGCTGCAGGGGAAACTCCATTCTTGCCAATCATCGATTCCAGTACTGCTTCTGATAATGGCTTGTTCTCTATAACAGCATTCCCCGTGCCAGGAACTGAATCATCGTCAGAGAAGCTAATCTGGACTTATAGAAGTTTACATCAATGAGCTTACTTACAAATAAATAGTACAATCGATTTTTTGATGCATACATATAGTCCAAAGGATCCTAATAACTCAATGATGCAACATGCAAGTTCTTAGTTGATTATACATACCGTCAATGATCCAACCAGTGATTGAGTAAAAAGGATGGACGCGCCAGGTGAGAAGGTTTCACTCTGGAAAACATTGAGGAACTTTACGATAGCCAGTTTCTCTGCATCACTGTAAGTTCCTATTGATTTCATAATGGCAACACAATTTCCTGCCACCTTTTCGGAGAATTGCTTACCAGTCAAGGGCAAGAGCAAAGTCACTCGTATGAATTTCTCAAACGGACCTAACATAGATTAAAAAAACGTTCATAAACATTAACTTTGATGGAGAGGATTGCCTAAGTCATACCTAAGTGTAGCTCAAACTCAGGGGCGGATGCAGAGTGTATAAAATTTGGTACTCACTAAATCATTTTCTTCTTTTATACCGTGTTACACAGAGCATTAATCTGTTACGTTCACATTTCAATCTTAGCACATACCTGTAACGATATCCCTGAAGAACTCGAGTGAATGTGTCAACTCCTCAGAGCTTTTCCCTTTCCATTTAGCCGCGAGAAATGGAACAACATTCTCTTCCAAGTACACCCCTATCACACTGAACTTCACAAATTTCCCTTCAACTACTAAACCTCTATGTCCTGCATTAGATCCATAGATTATACAACAACTACTACGCCTCAGTCACAAACAAGTTTGAATCATCGTGAAATAACAAGTTTTAAGCTTACTTCCACCCTACCACAACCATCGTCCTTTATATCACGGCTTAGAGCTGACAATGTATACAAGCTCTAACATGCGGAGTAAAAAATTCAACATGAATTGACAAGTTTTACGAGCTATCACCCTACCATAACCCTCCTCCCTTACTCAGGATTGACAAAGTAAGCAAGATCACACTTTTTTTATTTAATTGGGGACGGGGGAGGGGATTACAGTAGTAGTAGTCAAACAACTGAGTTACTAACATTTGCACAGGGCAAAGTTATTAGATCATAGATTAGTAGTCAAGCAACTGAGTTATTATAGTGAAAACAGTCATAGTAAAGACGTACCATTATCCATGCAACATATAGTTAATTTATCGATAGATTATAAAAAAATGATTTTAAAAAAAAAAATGATAAAAAAAAAAAAAAAAATCTTTTTTTTTTTGTGCAAAAATTAACAAACCTGCTCCACCAAGGAAAAAGGTATTGCTGGAACTAGGAGGCCTTACTACTGTTGATGGGAACACATTACTCTCAACTTGCAATTTAGTAACACAAGCCATTGATTTCTATTTTACTTGATTTTCACATAATAACACTTAGAAGGAAAATGATTAAATAGAGGGAGAGACAGTGGTTTAATGGTAATAATGGAGTGGATTCAAGGGTAAAATTGACCAACGATAATTTGAGGTTAGGTACAGCTTGATGTCACTTTTTTTAAAGGCGGGAGCGTAAGACGAGGCGTAAGGCAGTATCATTTTGTATTATGAGAGTTGCTTTATTTATTTATACATTTTAGAGAAAATCACTAAAATATGTAAACATGGTAGCATAAACCATAAAGTATAAATATCATTACATCAACAAATAAAAAACATGCTTTATACCAAAATGCTGCCAGTCGAATACATACATAGATATAAAAAAAATTCTGTGTAACTCCAGTTGATACCAATACGTTTTGTTACATGTTGTTTTCCTCCTTTTCTGGATAAGCAACTGACTAGCCAAAGCTTTGATCATCACGGTTCAACTAGTATTTCTAAATAACTTTAGTTTTACTTGAAGTAATTTGTTTTATCCTTTCACCATATAGATTTGGAAAAGGTGATACATGCATAGCCTTATTCCTACCTCGTGAGGTGATGTATACACAACCTTAACCTTCGTGAGTCGTGAAGATAGAGAGACTATTTTTAATACTCTCAACTCAAAACAAAATTCATAAACGGGGAGTGATGATCAATTGCGAGATGAAATTCAACGGAAGTTCAGTATCAGTACAAGATGATGGACAAAAACATGTACTTAAACGAAACAGAAACAGTGCCCTACGTTTCCATGATCAGTTGAGGTAAGTTTCTAAAGGGAAAATGGGTAAGTAGTTGAAGGATGTTTTGTTACAGGAGATATATTAAACATGAACAGTTTTCGCGGTTTTTAACCAATGAGGTTTTAACCTCCACGCATATGAGCGCCCAGCTCTCCAAACTGATCGTCTGCTTCCACGGTGTCATCTGAAAGGCGTACTGCATCCAACTTCTGCTTCAGCACTTCTATTGCATTGAGCACCAATTGTGAAGCTTTGACTGCGCCAGTTGTCTCAACAGTGAAAATAAAACTATCTTCCTTGGCATGTATCTCTACAACTCCGGGTTTCCCCATGGCTTCAGCTTTCTTGAGCACCTCATCATCATAAGTATATGCCTCAGGATCAACGACAATAACCTGTAAAGATGAAGATGAAATTGGAGATGTTTTGAGTAGAGCTTCCCAGAGAAGAATATATATGACAAACCTATAAAAGGAATTAATTGGAGACGTCTCGAGTTGCTTCTCTCATTTGACCTATTAATACATGTTTCCCTTGTCAACAGACTAGTTTAAAAGTTGAGATCTCCCTCATTTTCCAGGCTTCAGTAGATTGACCACCGAGCAAGCCCAGAACAAACTAATTCTGTTTTTTTACCATGCTGAATGGAAAGGAAAACGTGCAACCCCTCATACAAATGATTATGACTTGTAGAACTCTGATCGGAATTTGGTGGCTTCTATTAGAGTTAAAATCCCCATATAAACCTCTGTACAGGCTTCAAAATCTTGTTTTGGTCTGATCTTCTAAATCTTGTTTTTGTTAGCCAAAATACCTTGAGTTGCAATCTTATTCTTCAGATCTTGTATATCTAATGAAGTTATAGTTGACCAACAGACAGAAATACCACTAGAAGTCCTAACGCTGAAATTCCATCTCCTTTACAATCAAATGATACAATTCAGTGTGTTCTTTTTCTTTCATTTCAAAAAGCAATCAATTAGCATTTCCTAAATAAGTCCATAGAAAGTCAATGTAATGAAAAAATCATTACACTATTAGACCCCCATTCAGATTTAGCAAAAACATGATGCTTCACGTGAAAAGTTTTGCTTACTCGCATCTAACAAATATCCAGAAATTTTAGTTTTAATTTTCCAGCATGCTTTAACTGTTTTCTGTCATTACCCCTCAATTGGAGCACACCAAAGTTCACCATATTGACAAGAGAAAACTTTAGAGTTAGAAACCTATATTACCCTGGACCAAACAACTAACGACGACCCAAGTCAACTTTTCAGGAAAGCGGGACAGAAGATGACTACTTAGAGCTAACTTTAGAGTTAAAAACCTAATATATTACCCTGGACCAAACAACTAACGATGACCAAGTCAACTTTTCAGGAAAGCGGGACAGAAGATGACTACTTAGGTCTGACATCCCCCTTAGTTTCTCTTGATTTTTCTTGCTATATTTTCTCTACCATAACAAGCTCAAAGCATCCCAGTGGAAGTTATCACCCTTAGTCAGTTCAGCTGTGTGTACTCCACATATAGGTAATAATACATTACTGAAAGAAAATTGTTGTTTCATGACACATTAATAAACCTACAATTCATGAACAGATTCCAGTAAACAAAAAAAGAGGAACTAAAAGGGTCACTCCATACATTAGTTAGGACCACTTTTACCAATCAGACGAAATTGTAAACAAAATGGTAATATGCAATAATCAATTCATGCTCCACAGTTATTTATTACCACATATGAGGAGCTTGCTCATAATTTATACACACAAGCAATCCAGGATAGCTGTATGAACCAATTAAGACCAAGTACTCCCTCTATGCCAAATTAACTCGTCTACAAATACTTTCTTTTCATCTGAAAATGTGTCAAATTTCGTGATAAGTGTAATTTTTTTCCTGCACTTGCCAAGACCTTTTCAGGATCTATTCCCCAAGAGAAAAATATAGCTCATTTTAGTTCTATTTAACTTTACATGAATCTTTTGATATACTACTTTATAGAAAATGAATCATTTGAACTCACTTAAAAAATGGATCTTTTGATATACTCACTTTATAAAAATGAATCATTTGATATATTCACTTCATAAGAAATGGATCTTTTGATATACTCACTTTATAAAAATGAAATCATTTGATACACTCAATTCATAAAAAATGAATCATTTGATATAGTCACTTAATAAAAAATGGAACTTTGACATAATCTCATGTACAACAACAACAACAACATACCCAGTGTAATCCCACTAGGTGGGGTCTGGGGAGGGTAGAGTGTACGCAGACCTTACCACTACCTCGTGGAGGTAGAGAGGCTGTTTCCGGAAGACCCTCAGCTCAATTACATCAAATCCAAGTAAAAGAAAAGAAATATATAAAACATAACATCCAATAAGGAAAAAAGTGTATAATCAACAAAGGAGACAATAACATCAAGAAAATAATGTGAGAAGTGAAACACAGTAAACAACATAAGGCTATAGGTAACACAGACAAGAACTACAAGCGCAATGCTAGGCCTACTACAAACGCTAACAACCCGTACCCTCGCAAGGAAAGACAACACGCTAACCCAACTAACCTTCAACCTTAATACG
>JAJOOR010019537.1:0-23949 GCA_036250505.1 Solanum acaule | reverse complement strand
CCCCCCCCCCCCCCCCCCCCCCCCCCCCCCCCCACAAAAATCAATAGGAAAAAAAAAGTCAATCAAATGAATTTGTGAAAGCACAAGATAATAACAGTATCAGTACATTCTATTTATTTTTTTGCACTAAGAGGTAGTAGGACTTTTAATAAAAGAGTTAATAGAAATGTTGGTAAAAAGGGGAGATAAAATAGAAAAAAAGTTTTGCAAAGAAACAAAAAAGCAAATGAAGAAAGGACTAAAATTTGAGAAACGAAAATGTGAAAGAAAAAGTGTGCAACAAGAAAAGGGTCCCACAATCACACTTGTCAAAAGGAAATGATACCCTCACACAACTATTATTAATTGTGCTCAACCACCATAAGACTTTCCCATAACAAAGCCTTTTCCAACGATGCCCAAAACTAAAAGCGGTGGATGAGAAAGAATAAAGCAAAAATAAGGGTTCAAATAGGCAAACTGCGATCACAAAGCATTTTTTGCGACAGTTTGAAAAATTAGAGTGGCTTTAGCACACATACACTTGGCCACATTCTCTGTTTGTAATTTTCAAGTGATAATTGTTCACCATTTCACTAAGTTCCATGTCCATTCTTTATTTCACTCTTTTGCTTCCAGTTTTCACATTATCAATGTTGAGGATAATCACAAAACTAACGTTTCTATCGCTATACAACTTCATTTAATGCTTGATCCCTATAATTTAACCAAAATGTGAACCCAACCATACAACATAACATTAGGGAAGACAATAGGGTTGAACAAGTCTTGATCTATTGAGATTTTGACCCCACTTACCCTGTTATACCTCGTTTAATATTGTTTTAAAATTTGTCTTGTCCTAATTTGTCCCGCTAAGACCCGTCTCGTTCTGTTAAAGCTATTTTTCATTTCTTCTCTTTATATTATTTTTTTTACTTTGAGCAATGAAATTTCATAATGATACTAAATTATGAGAATGAAAGTAAAAAAAAATATTCCTTAGTATTTGAGTTCCAACATTTAGCAGTAAGTCCAAACTTCAAAGCCACAAAATTTACAGAATTTTGCCTAGATTCATTTTCCAATTATAATTCCTTAAGATCCATATCTCGATCAAAAGGAACCACAAAAATCTTTTGTGTGTGTTGGGATTTGTGCACTTTTGATGATTGACAAAGAAAAATAAAACACGTAAATCAACATGGTCCAAAGACACATTGTCACGAGTACTTAAATTCGGGGCAAACTTTTAAAATTGATAAAGACAAGTGTATAGAAATCAAGGAATGGGATAGTGTTAATTTCTTGATAAATCTCAAGGAAATAAACATATCAGTGAATTGAAGAGAAAGAATCAATGAGTTTGAATTGAAGAAGGAGTCTTGCTTGAAGTGAATTGAAGAAGGAGTCTTGCTTGAAGTGAATTGAAGACTTGGAGTTCAATTACAACATAAAAGAATCAAGGAGTTTGATTTGAAGAAGGAGTCTTAAATCACAAAGAAGTGCTAGAAAAGGAAGGAATTCAAACGACATGAGGAATCCAATTCAAAAAATAAAAGATGTTGCGTCCTAGAAGAATGAATTTAGGACTCTAGAAACCCAAGTGAAGTACAACACATAAGCGTAGTAGAGTTTTAAACTTTTACGATAAGAGTAAGCACTAGAATAGACTTGGAGACAACTGACTATGATGAGAGAGCGATGGCGTCGAAAACCTAGAGAAAGAAACTTTCTCTACTGATCTTGTCGTGGATGGCCACTGGTCAACCATCTTCGGCTGACCAGCATAATATAGCTGACTTTCCACCACTAATACATCCTTCTACAATTTCTACAAGTAATCCTAGTTTGCCTTTCGCGCCTACAAATTTGTGTACTCTTCCGTTTCACAAAGAATGACCTCCTTTCCTTTTTAGTCAGTTTAAAAAAATGATCTCTTTTCTTTTTTGGTAACATTTTACTTTTTGTTTTCCACGTGGCATGTTTAAGACCACAAGATTAAGGGCAATTTTGTACATTTGACATAACTTTAATTTAGGACCACTAGATTCAAAAAGTCTTCTTTAATTTCTTAAACTTTGTGTCAAGTCAAACCAGATCAATCTTTTTGAAACGGAGGGAGTACTATGTTTTGGCTGCTCATTTGTTGAATTAATATTCTAATGTTTTAAAGGATTATACATCAACAACTCAAGCCAAATCATCCATTGAACCTATTCCCATTAAAAAGCTCTATTATAATAATGGTATTCCTAAAATTACTTGGACCGAAGAAGAAGTAGACCGAATGAATACCATAGAGAATATCCCGTTAGAAAAAAATTCTCATATGGATTCAAATCCCCAAACAGTGTAATATTAAAGGCGAAATGCAAAATTGGGTTGTTGTCTAATGGACATATTCTTATGAGAAGATTCAATCGGCAAGAAGATTTCATTAATATGATGTCTAAGCCTAATTATTAGTATATTTTGGCTAAAGATGGGTATTAGTACTTGATGAGGCCTCTTATCTATAATACTAATTTCAATGTTAGATGAAGAAACTACGCAAATTATGGCTTGGATCTCCTTTCCGGATTTAAAACTCACATAGTTTGTTAAGGAATCCATCTTTTCAATAGTAGCTACGATAGGAAAACCCCTCCACTTCACTTAGGCATGACCACTATTAATAAAACATGACCTAGTTGCGTCAGGGTCAAGGTGCAAGTTGATTTACTCTCAACCTTTCCAAAGTTTGTGGAATTGGAAGTTGGTAATGAGAATACACAGATTCCAAGGGTGGAACAAGTTAAGGATTCAATATGATATGCAATCAAAATATTACAAAGAGAATGTAGGTTGTAGGGGCATAATGAGGAAGGTTGTAGGATCATTTTACATCCTGAATTACGAAAATCACAATCAGAGTATGACAAAGGAAAACAAGAGGATGAAAAGGCTAACAGGAACCTTGACGAGGGTCCGATTATCAGATAGATTTCTCAAAAGGTGGCATCCCATTAGTAAAGTATTTTCAAGACAAGATACTAAAGAGAAAGGCAATAATCATGGAAAAGCTATTACTATGGAAAAATCCTTTGATGTATTAAATGATGGACTTGCAGACAAAAAGGAAGTACCTGCACACAATGCTAGAGAATCAATTGAAGTATCCAATGATAGTAGGCCTAACAGAATTAGCAGTAATGAAGATGAAAAGGGAACAACAGAGATAAATAAGACACATGAAAAAGCTCTTAGGGAAGAGAACATAGAGAAAACCAGCAACAACTTGAGATTATTACTAGGACTAATAATTAACTTGAGGTTATTACTAGGACTGAAGCACTAGGTAATGAATCAACTAAAGCACAGGGTGACAGAATAACACAACATGATAAAGGGAGTTCATCAATAGTTATGCATGAGGAGCAGAACAAGGATTTAGTACTGTGGAAAGATCTGGAAAATGCACCATACCATGAACCACTACAAATTGAAACGTGTATTGAACAAAGCCTCCTTCTTGAAGGTGCATAAAATCAGAGTTTGCAAGTTGAAGATGAACCAAATACAAGGGCAGTGGTACCAATGCTGTTAGAGGTACAGAGAACAACACCCATGCAGAGGTTATATGAATCAGTCTCTCATAAAATAGATCAAAGTATTCCTACAAGAACTGAAATACTAAAGTTAGAGTTGGTAGAGAATAAGAGGAGAAGGATAATGAGAACAGTGTAGAGTTGATCAGAAAAGCAGCTGGTTTATCCCCTAGAGGTGTATACAACAGAAAAGGTAAAACAAAAAGGGATGCTACCAGCAAAATACAACCAACAAGGATCCAAGAAAAAAGGAGGTTAGAGTTATATCAAAATGACCTATAAAGCCTATTTTGGAATATTAGGTCTATTGCCACACAACATGCCTTTCATAGAGTGCAAATATTGCACATACATCATACTTTTCTTTAATTGCTTTGATGGAACCATTTTAAGACACTAGACAAATCCATAGATATAAAACAAGCTGAAAATGCAATATGTGAATTACAATTCAAATTGTCAGATTTGAATTTTTGTTAATGAGCATATTCTTGTGGGGATTATCTCTCATTCTGATCAACAATTGACAGTTCAGCTTGCATTAGAGGATGGGAATCAAATTTTACCAACTGTGGTTTATATCAAATGTTTTGTTAGGGAGAGATTGAGGCTATGTGATGATCTTTACTCCCTAAGTTTCAATTTTCATTTCCTTACATAGTAAATGGTGATTTCAATGTTATTATGGGCTAGGAGGAGAAAATGGGTGGTCTACTTGTCTATCTATAAGAATATGAGGATTTTGCCTTCTGCATAAATTTTTGTGAGTTATTTAATACTAACTTTTCTGGAAGCCCATTCACTTGGTGGAGTGGTAACTAGTTTTGATGAAGATTGCATTTTCAGAAGCTTGGATAGAGTGATGGTTAATCAGGGGTTATTAGATTTGTATTATTGCATGAGGTTACAACATCTAGCAAGAAAAAGATCAGATCATGCTCCTCTACTTTTATCTCGTGGTGCTGGTAACCAAGTTATTCATAAACCTTTCAATTTTTTTTAAAAAGTTTTGGGTAGAAAAAGAAAGCTTTAAAGAGATTGTCAAACAGAATTGGCTAGCTGATGTTGAGTATGTTTTTGTTCAATTGAAGATCAAGAAGAAGAAGACCAAGATTGCACTATCTAAATTGAGAAAAGAATAATTTAGAGACGTGTTTAAGCAACTTGCAATCAGGGAAGAGGTTGTGAGGGTAAAATAGGAATTGCTTGAGCAATTCCCTTCTGCTAGCAATAAAGCAGTATCGCAAAAAGCACACGCAGAATTAAAATTCTACCTTCACTGTGAAAAAGAGTGTTTAAGACAAAAGGCAAGTATTCGGTGGTTTAAAGAAGGGGATAGGAACACTAAGTTCTTTCACAACTTAGTCAATGGGAGGATAAAAAGGCTATCTTTAAAAATAATTTATAAGGAGTATGGTTCATGGGCAGAAGGTGATGCTGATATTGCAAGGAAGGCTTTTAATTTCTATAAGGAGCAATTTTCAGAAGGTAGATCTGACTTTGTTGTAGTACATTAATCCTCAGGTTTTAGAAATTGATAATGTTGCAATGAATGTTGTACCAAGTGAAGATGATGTTAGAAGAGTCAGTATTGAATTAAATCCTGATATCTCTTGTGGATCAAATGGATTTACTGGCTACTTCTACCAACCTTGATGAGATATAGTAGGATATGACCTTATTAATGTGGTGCAGGGTTTTATTCGGGGCTCTACTCTACCCAAAAGTATTACTCACACCAATTTGGTCCTTTTACCTAAGAAAGAGGTGGTTCAAACTTTCTCTGACTTAAGTCCAATTAGCCTGAGTAATTTTATTAACAAGATTATTTTCAAGATCATTTATAATAGTCTGGAAGATTTTCTCAATAGATTGACTTCCACTAATCAATCGAGATTTGTTAAGGGAGGGAGCATCACTGATAATGTTCTCTTAGCTTAGAAAATAATCACTAATATTAAGAAGAGAGGAAACCTGATAATGTAGTGATCAAATAAGACATGGCCAAGGCCTATCATAGAGTGGACTAGAGGTTTCTGATTAAGGTTTTGGCCAAGATGGGTTTTGATAATAAATTTCAGGACATAATTTGGAGAATTGTAGCTAATAACTGGTACTCTGTATTATTTAATGGGCAAGCTCATGAATTATTTTCACTCTACTAGGGGTTGAAACAAGGAGATCCACTATTCCCTGTTATATTGTCTGTTGAAGTCCTTTTAAGGGATTTGAATCACCTATTCTTTAAATATGAATTTAAAATTTATGATTTTCCTAAATGAAGTGATCAATTGAATCGGTGATACAATTATATTTTCTTCAACAGACAAGAAGTCTCTTCAGCTTATTATGAAAGCGTTGAATCATTATGAAAATCAATCTGGACATATGATTAACAAGGGAAAGAGTTTCTGCTATATGTACTCTAAAATTGTTTATGCTATTGTTCATGAAGTGAAGAAACACCATAATTTCTTGATAGGTCAATTGAAGTATTTAGGTTGCCTCATTGGACATGCTAAGAAGAAGAAAATTCACTTTGCAGAACTCATAAAGAAAATTCAAAATAAATTACATGTGTGGAAGGGTAAATTTCTATTGAAAAATCACGTGCTTCAGATTATTTCTATTTATTTTCTATTTGCTATATGTCCTCCTAAATGGGTTACTCAAGATATTCATAGAATTTTTGTAATGTTTCTATGAAATTTTAAAGAGGAAGGCAAAACCAAACACTGGGTCTCCTGGAATGACATATGTATGTCAAAGGAGGAAGGGGAACTAGGTTTCAAATCTTTATTTGATGTCTCTAAGGCTTTATTTGTCAAGTTATGGTGGAATTATAGGACCACTAATACTTTGTGATCTAATTTTATATGGAATGAGTATTGTAAAAGAATTAGACCACAAGAGGTTGAATGGAGTGGAGGCTCTTAGGTTTGGAGGCTTCTGTTGCATGCAAGGGACTTCTTTGATCAAGAGCTTTGGTGGGAACCTGGGGGGTATGCCAGTGTCTGATTTGATGACTAGACTCAACTAGGAACATTACACTTTATTTTTCCTATTAATCACTATCAAGGGCAGTTAGAGGAGGCGAAACAACTTAGAATTAGAATTAAGAATGGGTAGAATGATGGCTTGCTGAATAATAACTTCAATGCCGAGGTTGTTCAACATATATATACACACTAGTTTTTAAGTAAGTACAAGTTTTTAAAATGATATAGATGATGCTAAAACATGCAAGTAATAAGTGACTAAATTTAGGAAAGAGTAATTGTTTGTAGCTATACACAATCAATTAGATTGGTACAACATTTTTCTTAGTAGTTCTCATATATCTTATACTCAGTGTGACACTTTCCTTTTTTTTTAATATTTCAATGACATATAGTTTATAGGTAAACATAAGTAACGTTGATTACGTTTGTAAATGTCTCATCTCTTAAAGTTTGTGTCTTATTTTTAAGTTAGAAGTTACTTATCAGCTACAATGATCCATCTACTTCTATTACTCTTTTTAACCCCATTACAAACATACCTCAATTACATGCTTCTTAGAATCGGCATATGCATTCTCACTATTCATTTCGCTCTATTTGGACCCATTTCATTCTAGTATTTACTACTAATTATGGATCTCAAACAATACAAGTTCTCTATATTTCCTAGTGAGACATCTTAACAAACTGAAAAGATTCCTAGTGAATTGGCCTAATGTATCTTTACCTTCTTCATGACTAAGCATAATTCCAACCATATGACTATTATATCCATTATGCACCTTATGATGCGAGGGAGAAGGGAAGAGTTCACATTTGCAAGATAAGATCTGAAGCAAAGAAAATTAAATTAAAATTAGTAATTAGCAAACACAAAGGCAAAGCAAATACAAGAGAAAACTATAAAAAGGATTAGAAGTAAAAATTGATAATTAATTTACAATATACATACATATATATATATATATAGAGAGAGAGAGAGAGAAGAGAGAAGAAAGTCTATGCACCAGTTATACCATTCAATTAGTTAAATGATTAGAAAACTGAAAATATTTAATTTTATACGGAAAACTAACTAAGTGCTTTGAAAATTGAAAATAATATACGGTTTAGATAGTTGAGTTGTATGGTTGTTGGAAAATGGGATTGAGCCATTGAAGAGACCTAACTCATAGTAATTGACAAATAAAAAATTAAATTTTGAGTTGGATGAATAATTAATAATTAATTAATATATATAATTTGTAATATTTTTATTTAGTGTAGGGGTAAAAAAAATAACTATTCATATTCCAAAACTGAAGAGAGTTTATGCATCAGTTATACCATTCAATTAGTTAAATGATTAGAAAACTGAAAATATTTAATTTTATACGGAAAACTAACTAAGTGTTTTGAAAACAGAAAATAATATACGGTTTAGATAGCTGAAGTTGTATGGTTGCTGAAAAAAGGGATTGAGCCATTGAAGAGACATAACTCATAGTAAGTGAAAAATAAAAAAAATAAATTTTGAGTTGGATGAATAATTAATAATTAATTAATATATATAATTTATAATATTTTTATATAGTGTAGGGGTAAAATAGTAACAACTTTACACTTTAAAGCTTCCCATTTTTAGTAATATATGATAGTCTAGGGGTAAAATAGTAATCCAACTTTACACTTTAAAGCTTCCCACTTTTAGTAATATATGATGATATATATGATACTATATATATATATAAAGACAAATCATGGTGGATGGTCACAAGATCTAGGAAGTTAACAATAAATAATGCTTGGGATCTAGTTAGACAAAGGAAAGTGTCTAATAAGGAAATCATGAACATTTAGGGGAAAAGGGTGCCATTTAAAGTCTCATTCTTGATGTGGAGAATTTGGCATAAGAGAATCCTCATTGGAGAAGTGTTGGTCAGAATGAGAATCACAGACTATGTATATTGTACATTGTTGTTGCAATAATAATGTGCAGGAGTCTTTTGATCATTTGTTTATAAGCTACACTGACTCTAATAAAGTTTTGAGGTACTTTGCAGATGCTGCTAGGATTCAAGGGCCTTTTGTAAAAGTCAGACAAGCTATAGAGGTTTGGTGGAAAGCAAAATGTGTTATTAAATTTAAATCTTTATGTAAAGTTACACCTGCTTTCATCATCTGGCATATATGAAAGAGGAGAAACTTGATCATGGAAGTAATATGACCACCAGAGCCATGACAACGGGAATCACAAGACAATTTTGTTTGCTAACTTGTTGCCTAGATGGACGAGAAGAAATCTAATTCACCCTTTTGGCCATAAGAAATGACTCAGACTTGTCTGGGTTTCTAAAACTAATCCTTAAGTTGTTTTATAGGTGAAGGTGAAATGAAGCAAACGATATTAATTTATAGATATTGCTTGATTAAGGTATATGACTGAAGACAAATAAAAGTTAATTTTACTCACTTCACAAAAAGGGGGAATGTATCATTTAGAGATGAAAAGGAAGATATAGTGCATGTGTAAAGGGGAAGGAAGTGAGATTATTTTTCAAAAAATATAAATAAATAAAGGGCATGATCTCTGTTGTGATTTTTGAAGAATACTCAATTCTAATTCAATCATACACTCCAAACAATTAAAAAAGGGAAAAAGAGAAAAAATCTATGACAAAAATCGATATGCAAATACAAAGGTTGAAGTAATATCTTCACAGCTAAGATTGTTGAACTAGAGGTTGCTCTTGCAGCTTATGAGAAAAAAAAGTCCTTCAGGCTATAATTAAAGATGTACAAACTGATCTCAATAAAGAAAGGATTGAAAATATTGAAATTATTCGTCGGTTGACACAATTATTGCCACACGTTCCATCATTTTTTTCCCTTTCCAATCTTGGGGCCTTTGACATTATTCTGCTCCTATCTAGTATTTTTCTTATTAGTACTCAATTGTTGTTGCTTCATTCAATATGGCATTGATCTTATATAGAACATTATATGACAGTTAATGGAATGGTTATCTTTATTTTAATGACTCATGTTCTTGCTTTCAATAATACATTATTATGTTGCATGAAGTCGTTGTCATATTGTCTTGGTGATAGCTTTAGTGGTCATGAATAGTTTAACTAATCACTCTAGCTAGTATGTTATAGGATTGGCATAGCTTTTCAATGATGCCAAAATGGGGAAGATAAGAGTTGTGCAATGTTTAAAACCCATTGACTAACCTATTTCATTCTAGTATTTCATGCTTCAAACTATAGGTAAAGTTATTTGAATGCACAAAGGCAAAAGATTTGTCATCATCAAAAAGGGGAAATTCATTGGGATTTATTCAATTTTAATGATTTACAAAGAAACATGAAATACGTAAGTCAACATGGTACAAACATACACTATCACGAGCACTTAAATTTGGGGCAAACTTTTAAAATGAATAAAGATAAGTGTGTAGAAATTAATAAATGAATAGTATTAACTTCTTGATAAATCTCAAGGAAATAAACATCGTGTGAATTAAAAAGAAAGAATCAATGAGTTTGAATTGAAGAAGGAGTCTCACTTAAAGTAGCTTTTCAAGGGACTGCTAAATTGAAGAGTTGGAGTTTAACAACAACATAAAAGAATCAAGGGGTTTGATTTGAAGAAGGAGTATAAAATAACAAAGAAGTCAGAATGGAAGTGCTAGAAGCCTACAAAAGGAAGGAATCCAAATGGCAGAAGGAGTTCAACTCAAATGAGAAGTCCAACTCAAAATAGAATTAAAAAAAACACAAGAAGTTGCATCGTAGAAGAATTAGGACTCTAGATGCCCAAGTAAAGTATAACACGACAAGCAGCAGTCTATAAATAAAGGTGAAGTCATCCAGAATATTTATGCACTTACAAAGCGAAAAAGGGCAATTGGAAAATTGACTTCCCAAGCGCTATCAGCAGATTGAAAGAACACATTGAAAGAACACATCGAAGAACTTGAGCCTTTTACAGAGCTTATGTGTTAGGAGTTTTTCTCTTTGTGATTGAGTCTTGATGTAATATCAGTTCAGTGAGTTATAAACTAAATTAGGAGTGTTGTCTTCAAGTTAGGATTAACTCGAAGAGTTGGCAACAAATACCTTGGGAGGTTTGTGTTGAAGTTTAGGATTTAGAGTAAGTTTCTAGGATTGCAAGAGTTGTAATTTGCAATATGAATTTATATTTTAAAGTTTATGAATTAGAGTTAGTTCCTAGGATTGCATGAGTTGTAATCTAAATCCATTGTTTGAAGTTCAGAAATTAGAGTTAGTTCATTACGTTACAGAGTTTGTAATCTTAAACTGTTTAGGCTCAGTGATTTGGTGAAGTTGGAGTTAAATCCTATAAGGTACAGGTCGTGATTTTTTACACCTTTTGAGTAGAGTGTTTTCCACGTAAAAATATTGTGTTCTTTATTTATTGCTCTTACTATTTTATTGGAAAACGTTAGGCAACCTGTTTCACTCATAGGCAAATATAGAGTAAATTACTAGATCGTGCAGAATAACAATATATATTACCTCACGGGACAACGCAAGAAGAACATAAAATGAACATACAACAAGATATTATAATTCCTTAAATTTGTTTGTATTTTGAGTTCAATCCAGTAAATCAAAAATATAAAAGGACCAGAAAATTATATTGTGAGCCCCCAAATTGTTTGGGTATCCTTGAGGAATTATAACCTCCTCATCATTGCTAAAGTTTTGGGGGTTAGGATTTTGCCATCATTTCTTATCATATTTGAACTTTAAGCATTATCATAATTGCTTTTATTTTATCTGAAAGGAAAACATTATTTTCTTCATATTTGTTTTTTTTTTTATAGGGAAAAAGTTTGGAGATCTATAACAAACAATAATAGCATCCACGATGTAGTCGTTAAAGAGATTTTCTCTCAAACAATTTTAATATTTTCTATTATATTAGTTTTTTATATGTAGACCAATTGACCAAACTATATAATAATTTTATTCTTCTTAGTATAGTTTTATTTGTCATTTGATTTATCAATGTCATGATTTGTAATTATAAGCTTCCACATGACGCTCTAATTACTTTCGAACTCAATATTAGGTTGCTTCCTCCTAAAATAGAATAGAAAAATGTTTTTATAAAAGCGGCGATACAAATTACAGACTCCAAACTCCGATGAATTCAACAAATGAAACAAATCAGACTACACTTAATTTTATTTGAAAATGATGTACGAAGAAGAATAAAAAACTTCCAAATTTCTACTATCTTCAATATATAAAATAAAATCTATGGCATGACCTCTAATTAATTTATCGACAATAAAAAGGTACGATGAGAGGTATGATCCAAAAAATACCTTTCTGATTCGATCTAAAAAATATCTTTTCTTATTTCACATTCATACCTCAAATCGAACCGTTTCTAAATAAATCGGCCGCGCTATTAGATAAGCCCAACAAAGTGCAGAAGTCATTGTTGGCCTGTCAACGTTTGATTAAAGCAGCAGCACCACAAGTCACAACATCAACAACACTATTAACTGATTTCGGCTAAACACGTTTATTTTCCGCTTTATTATTTCCTCCGTCCATCTTTACTTACTCATAATTGAGTTGCCATACTTCCTAAAAAATAATGAGTAATATCTTATTAATTATAAGTTTATTAAATATTTAAAAATGAATAGTATTTAATAACAATAATAAATAGATATAAATAATAATTTATCTCTTAATATTCAAAATGAAACAAATAAAATTAAATAACTATTTTTAAAGTATAACGTATTTCGTTTTCCAGTTTAATTACACACACGTGGATATGAAGAGAATATATGCGTATAGTTTTCGGATTTAATTATTGATTTTACTGATTTCTTAAAATTTGAATAAATTTAGTAATTCCTCCCTTCCTTTTTATTTTTCAAGTATATAAGAAATAATTTGTCAAGTATATAAGAAATAGTTTTTTTTCTTATAATTGAAAGAAATATAGTTATTTTTTCTAAAATTATATCCTTATCACCAATTAGTAGGGGTGTGCAAAAACCGATTTAA
The DNA here is from genome assembly GCA_036250505.1 of Solanum acaule. Lineage (NCBI taxonomy): Eukaryota > Viridiplantae > Streptophyta > Magnoliopsida > Solanales > Solanaceae > Solanum > Solanum acaule. The sequence continues at coordinate 11,337 of JAJOOR010019537.1, read as the reverse complement.
CCAATAAACCGAACCCAAAAAAACACTATTGGTTTATTGATATTGAGTTATTGGGCTAACGGTTTTTAAATGGTTTCGCAATTTTTTTTATTGGGTTATTGATTTGGTTTCTGGTTTTATGATTTTTGTTAATGGTTAAACCGATAACCCAATAAGACTATATTAAATTTACTATTTTATCCCTAGACCAGTAAACCCTGATTATATAACATTTTACAAACCCTATTACTTTAATCTTAGTATTGCTTAAAGCCCTAATTATTGTTTCATTCTGTAATTGCTAGCACACTTCTAACTCGAATGTGCCAATTGCCTAGACTTGCTGAAAAACGATTGTTACTTTCACACTTTTTTCTTTGAATGTGTCTAGTGTCTAAACTTGCAAGAAAAATGATTGTTACTTTATGATTATTACTTTCATGCCAAATGCTGGAAAAATCATATGGTTTATATGAAAATTTTCTTATCGTGTATATTAATATATATGAGTATTTTCATATTGGTTAAATCGAAAACCGAACCGTTAAGTACCATAAACCGATTAACAAAAACCAATAAGAAATATGTTATTGGTTTGGTTATCAGTTTGACGTATTTACAAACCGAAAACCGAACCAATAACACATAAAACCAAACCGAACCGACTGATGTGCACCCTACAAATTAGTCATTTATCAAACTAATTGGAATATTAATACTCAAATCGAAATTTAAAGTACTATTAATAACTACAATTTAGTAAAATAAACACTTGAGCAATAATTTCGGAAGGAAAATACAAAATGACAAAGTGAACTAGTTGAAGGAAATGAAAGGAGTATATAACTAAATTTTAATGATTTGTTTCCATGTAAAAAAGGTGATCCACCTCAAAATCGTCCTTAATTAAAAGTTTATTTATTTATTAATTATCTTCTAATAATTATTAGTTATATGTCTTTTTATATTGATGGAATGAAATATTGAAATTCATCTAAATTAGTTCTATTTTTAAAACGTCCAAGCACTATTATTATTATTTAGTTCTTTGTGTAATTTCTCAATATTTTAAACTGGTTTTAAGTATAAATTTGACTTATATTACTTGTTTGTGCAATTTTTGACAATGTAACTGTAAAAAAATAAGTAAATCAATCTTTAGTTTTATCTTATGGCTTATATTAAACTCTTACCCTACCCACCTTGTAACACTTCTATTACAAGACTCAAAGCAATAACTCTATTGTCCACTATATCAACTATATCTAGTTAACATAGACTTCACCGACTATAAGACAATGAACTCTAGCCAATGACTCAAATCACAATGAAAGAACTGATGCGGTCTATTATCCTTTATAACTTAGGAATAGATCTACAATATGAGAGCACAAGACACTAAACTCAAAGAACAACTTAAGATGCTGCAACACCCGATCAAGTCCGATGTTGAGTATGAGTTATGTTCTTCTCTGAACTGACTTTTGGTTTGTGAATAAACTTGATTGCAAAAACTAGGTTGTTTCTTATCAATGTATCTAATGTATAAGAGAGACAAAACAACCTAATAGCATGCCATTGGTCGATGACTTATGTCCTTGTTGAACATCTGTTGTCGTGCCCACCTACCACTGCAGTATCTGTAGCTTTACAGCTGCCTTCCATTGACTTGTCTTGTGCAAGTTCAGCTCAAAGGATCAGGTCACTCTATCACATCCTACTTCTCTATAGTTTGTTGAATAAAAAAATACAAAAAAAACTGTAAGGACATGACCCGGTCGTTAAGAATAAGTCCATAGGGAAGGAATTTTGGCAAGAAAACTTTTCAGATAGTAACTTAAGATTTTATTGGCAAGGCTAACCTTATATGGAATCTGGGCTAGGTGAGTTCTAGGGCCATCCGAGAAAGGATAGGGCCTTTTATTTAGATTTGATTGATGTATACTTATAGCCAAAACATCAAGAAATTCATAAGGCCTTTCAAAATCAAATTCGGGTAAGTAGAATTCACGAAATTTATCTTGGCTCGAAAGGTATGAGTCAGGATGTCAAGGGACGAATTTGTGTTGTAAAAAAGGCCTATTTTTTTATGTTGAGCCACATGAAATTTGCCGACCTCACTATAGAGGACAACTTATCGTTATAGCGTTGCTCAGACCGCTATAGCGAGGTAAGTTGCTGCTATAGCGACGTCTCTATAGAGAGGCTAATGTCGCCATAGCAAGAGAATTGTGATTTTATGCAAAAAAATTGTCCAAAACTCCTATTTTTTGCAATTTGAGTTCTTAAAGTAGAGAGGGATGAATTTGGACACCATGCATCAATTTTCCCACTAAAATCACAGGTTAAGGTAAGTGTCACACCCCGAGCCTATACCCTGGGCGGGACTGACACTCGAGAACCATTGTTGGCCCCAAGCGAACCCTTGGCCTGACTTACTTACTCAGCGGAAGACTATATGCAATAAGAAAGGAATTCAAATGCTAAACAACTTAACAGTCTCAAAATGAACTCATAATGTTTTGAAAATAAACATTTAACTTAGCCAAAAATGGCAACTCAAATCTGTACATAAGTCAATAACAAAATGATGACGAATGAACTAACATCTGACTGACTATCTATGAAGCCTCTAAAACAACTGAGATGGATATTGAGACAGGCCTACGACATCCTAATGAACTATCTAATACTGAAAGTAAACAAAAGGGATCCTCCGGAATGCAAAGAGGCTCACCAGCAGACTCTGAACTGCTCACTGAATCACGATGCGCTGGATGTCAATCCTGGTTACCTGCGTCTGCATGATAATACGATGCAGGCCAACTAGCATTAATACATTGAATGTACGAGTATGCGAGTTGGAATGCTAAACACAACATAGGCTTGAAAAGAATCTGAAAGGAACTGAAGAACTTACCTGGCTCAACTCAACTTAACATAACTGAACTCATTTCAATATAAAACAGTTTAAAACAAGTACAATATAAAGAAAAGCTGTTTAAAAGTCATGAAATCACTGTCTTGGAACATGTCTGCGACGCGGAGGTGTTTTAAATAATTACTTGCAAAATTAAATTTTGAGACAGAGGAGTCCGTGTCTTAACCGTGACGCGGAAAAACTTTTTGGTCACTAGGGGAGCAAGTCCGCGACGCGGACCTGCGTGCCAGATCATGCTCGACTTTTTCCTTCTCCATTTTATAGCCCCAAATCGCTTAAATTCGAATATTTTTCTCAATAACTCTTTAGATTCAGATACCCAACATATGTACCTAAGAGCCTAACTCAAAAAAACTCTATAATTTGACTCAAAGATCTCAGAACTCCTCAATTCATCCCAATTCAAGAACAACATTCAAATTCAAGAATACATGTCAAGAACATCAACTTTCAAACTCTTTTAGGACAAATTTCGCTGAACTAAGCATGCTTGGCGCGTGGGTGAACGAACCCAACGCTATGAAAGACTTACATACCTTGTAAGATGAATTCCTTGGCGAATCCACAACCAAAATCGATCGTTCTTGGAGAACCTTGAGCTTTTCCTCTCCTTTTTCCTCTTTTCTCTTTTCTCCAAGCCCTAGCGCGAATTTCCAATCGACTAAACTGATATCCTTCTGATTTGACCCTTAATTAATTCACTAAAATGAATTAAATTAATTGGGTAAGAAAAAGACTGAAATACCCTTCAAAAATCCGGATTGGACATTTTCTTATTTGAACAGCCCAACTTCCAATAGGCGTATCTCACTCATACAAACTTGGAATTGCGCAAACTTGGCAGCGTTGGAAAGATCATTCCAAGAGATTTCCTACCATATCTGGAAGTGCTCCTATCTCATCCTGAACTAGAAGTTATGGCCATTTGAAGTTGACCAAACACTCACTTTTTCCTAACCTAAGTAAATTTCCAGATTTTCCTTCTTTCCAAAAATGACTATTTCCAATTATTGGCTTCTTCCTATTTATTTTAAATTGCGAGATGTTACAATATCTCCCCCTTGGGAACATTCGTCCTCGAATGAGATTACTCTTACTAGGCTAAGGGTGGTAACATCAAGTTCAAACACCGAACAAGCAAATGCAAACAAACAACATGCTCACTCATAACTTAAAGAGTACTAAGAAGAGAATTAGTACCTTGGTCTGCACTTTCTCCGTATTCAAAGAGATGTGGATATCTCTTCTTCATATCCTTCTCAGCTTCCCAAGTAGCTTACTCAACAAATTGTTTCCTCCAAGGAACCTTGACTGATGCTACTTCCTTAGTCCTCAACTTGTGAACTTGGCAATCTAGAATCTGAACATGAATCTCCTCATAAGACAAGCTATCCTTGATACCAATATCTTCGGTTGGTATGATAAGTGAAGGATCTCCCATGCACTCCTCCAACATGGAGACATGGAATACCGGATGAACCGCTGTTAACTCTTGTGGTAACTCCAATTCATAAGCTACCTTGCCAATCATTTTGGAAATTCTGTAAGGACCAACATACTGGGGGCTAAGTTTCCCCTTCTTACCCAAACCTCATAACTCCCTTCATGGGTGAAACTTTCAAGTACACCTAATCACACAATCCACCTTGATACCTCAAAACACTATCTCCCCCTTGTTCAAAAGCCATCATTTTTTGCTTATGAACACTTGCCTTTAATTCAAGCAATAAAGGATCTTGGTCGTGCTTTCCTTTTACTTCTAACACTAATGATGATCCAGTCTCATTCATCACCACCACTCCTCCTTCTGTGGAATCCATTAGTAGAACTCATAATCGTGCAAGTCTATGCATACCTTTTGCTAACTATTTCTTATCTTCCTCAACATGGGCGGTACTACCCATAGACAACCTGCTCAAGACATCAGCAACAATATTAGCCTACACCCTGGGTGGGACTGGCACTCAAGAACCATTGCTGGCCGCAAGCGAATCCTTGGCCTAACTTACTTACTCAACGGAAGACTATATGCAATAAGAAAGGAATTCAAATGCTAAACAACTTAACAGTCTCAAACTGAACTCATAGTATTTTGAAAATAAACATTTAACTTAGCCAAAAATGGCAACTCAAATCTGTACATAAGTCAATAACAACATGATGACGAATGAACTAACATCTGACTGACTATCTATGAAGCCTCTAAAACAACTGAGATGGATGTTGAGACAGGCCTACGACATCCTAATGAACTATCTAATACTGAAAGTAAACAAAAGGGATCCTCCGGAATGCAAAGAGGCTCACTCTGAACTGCTCACTGAATCAACGATGCGCTGGATGCCAATCCTAGTTACCTGCGTCTTCATGATAATACGATGCAGGCCAACTAGCATCAGTACATTGAATGTACGAGTATGCGAGTTGGAATGCTAAACACAACATAGGCTTGAAAAGAATCTGAAAGGAACTGAAGAACTTACATGGCTCAACTCAACTCAATATAACTGAACTCATTGCAATATAAAACAGTTTAAAACAAGTGCAATATAAAGAAAAGTTGTTTAAAACATGATGTCAACTCTGTGTGTATGCAAAGATACATATAACTCTAAGATGTATGTAAAAATACAAATAAATTGATGTATATAAAAATAAAAAATACTGTTGTGGAAGTTTCTCTTACCGACAACCATCACATAAGAGCTATTGTGATGATACATCGATCTCCCTCACGCTGCCAGCACATCCTATTCCCTGCCAGGGGTATAGGACCTAAATTACTAAGTGAAAACACTAATCTATGCGAAAAGGATTCATCTAAAAAGTATGACCCTTTTCTACCCATGATGGCTACATGGTTTATGGGGACGTGAGTTATCTGAACTCGAGCTCGTCCCCATATCGGTGCTCAATACTACTCCAAAAATATGATACTAGCTCTTTATGTTTAAAACATACTTTGTTATGTGATTTAAGATAATTGCTCAAAACTTAGCTCAAAGGCTATCTTGGAATCAAAGTTTCCCCTCTTGCTTAATTATGAAAACATTTACTCTTTTATGAAAACTAGCTCAAAGGCTCTTTGGAAATCAAGGTTTTCCTTTCTTGTTTAAATGTGAAAACATTTTAAACCCTTTGGGAATACATAGTCCCCATATACTTTTGAAGAAATGAACTTCAAGCTTTACTCTTTACTCTTTACTCAACTCAAAACTTAAGTCTTAAAACGAAGTTAAAACGTTTGCATAAGACTTTTGGAAAACTTTAAGAACTTCTCTAGACTTTGATCTTAACTGCTCTTGACTTGACTCTTAACTGGTCCTTGAATTGAATTATGGAATCAAAGATTTTGATAGGAAGGATCACATGATGTTTAGGAATGATCTTAAATAGCTAAACATGAGAAAAGTCACGAAATCACAGTCTTGGAACAAGTCCACGACGCGGAGGTGTTTTAAATAATTACTCATGAAATTAAATTTTGAGACAGAGGAGTCCGCGTCTTAACCGCGACGCGGAGAAACTTTTTGGTCACTGGTGGAGTAAGTCCGCGATGCGGACTTGCGTGCCATATCACGCTGGACTTTTTCCTTCTCCACTTTACAACCGCAATTCACTTAAATTCAAATATTTTTCTCAATAACTCTTTAGATTTAGATACCCAACATATGTACCTAAGAACCTAACTCAAAACAACTCTATAATTTGACTCAAAGATCTCAGAAACTCCTCAATTCATCCCAATTCAAGAACAACATTAAGAATACATGTCAAGAACATCAACTTTCAAACTCTTTTAGGACAAATTTCGCTGAACTAAACATGATTGACGCGTGGGTGAACGAACCCAACACTATGAAAGACTCATAAACCTTGTAAGATGAATTCCTTGGCGAATCCACAACCAAAATCGATCGTTCTTGGCGAACCTTGAGCTTTTCCTCTCCTTTCTCCTCTTTTCTCTTTTCTCCATGCCCTAGCGCGAATTTGCAATTGACTAAATTGATCTCCTTCTAATTTGACCCTTAATTAATTCACTAAAACGAATTAAATTAATTGGGTAAGAAAAAGACTGAAATACCCTTCAAAAAATCCGGATTGGACATTTTCTTATTTGAACAACCCAACTTCCAATAGGCGTATCTCACTCATACGAACTCAGAATCGCGCAAACTTGGCGGCGTTGGAAATATCATTCCAAGAGATTTCCTACCATATCTGGAAGTGCTTCTAACTCATCATGAGCTAGAAGTTATGGCCATTTGAAGTTGACCAAAAACTCACTTTTTCCTAACTTAAAGTAAATTTCCAGATTTTCCTTCTTTCCAAAAATGACTATTTCCAATTATTGGCTTCTTCCTATTTATTTCAAATTGCGAGATGTTACAGTAAGAATTCGTCAAATTCCCGATCTTGTTAAATATTTCTTAAGCCTTAAAAAGTAGGTGGTTAAAATTGGGGAAATGTTTTGAGCATGAATTCATGGTGGGAAAGATCCCTAAGTTGGGGAAGATGAACTCATTTTGGGAGGGGGTTGGGATTCATTAGCAATCCGGGTAAATTAATAGGTTATTTGTTATTGATTGAATGTTATATTGTTTATTTTAGACCAAGAACAAGCCAAGGCACTTCACAAGGGGAAATTTTTGCTATTTAGAGTTATCAAAGGGCTTGATTCGAGGTAGGTCATAGTTATATGCTCCCAAGATAAATGTATTTACATGTTTATGAATTGTAGAGTCATGTTGTGCAATGTGTGATAGGAAGCATATGTAATGAACTTGTAATTGTAACTTGTGGGTTCAAGTAGTCTTGTTCATTGTGTTGTGGGTTGATGCATGTTGTGGTGTAATATGTTTATGCATGCTTGTTGTGCTTGTCGGTTGGCTCAGGTACCACTCCGATACAGAATATGACTCGAATATCACACCTGGTATGATTATATACGGTTGGGTTGGATACCACGCCTAGTATATTACTATAGTTTGTTTTGCGGTTCCATGGGAGGACTGATACTTTCATTATGATCGTGTGCGACATGTCATACATTGGTTAATTCCTATTGTGGTTTGCATGTCATGTGACTGATGTTTGTTGCTATATTGTATATTTCCTTGTGATTCTATTTGGTTATGAATTGTTTATATGCATGGACTGGCCGCCTGATACTGCGCTTAGTTCTTTTCTTATTGAGTGCAATGAATCTTCTAATGGTCGAGACTTTAGTTGAGAAATATCTGAATTAAATCCAAGGGTGAGCTTTATCTTTAGAGCTTCTAGGGATTTATCTATATTTTCTTGTTCATTTGTTCGGACACAAAATTTTAGTTTAGAATGTTTAGATTTCGGATTGCATTGACATAACCCAAAGTACACCCTAGACGTGACATGGCATATAAGACCCCAAGATGACTTACACAATCCACTTAGCATACATCATACAAGATAATAGAAAACCAAAAGAGTTTAAGAGTAGCATTTCCAATAAAAGAGTTTGACAAAATGTAGCGGAAGTCTAAACACAAGTCTCAAAGCCATCTATTACATCAAAAGAGTGACTGGGACGTAACCCATACATCACATATAATATCCAAAAAGAAAAGACATGAAAGCAATAAAAGAGTCTCGGTCCTCGGAACATGAGGACTCACCAATCTTCAATATCTATATGAGATCACTAGCCATGAGTATAAGAGGTAGGAGTGCCGGACCCTACATTAGTAAAATAATGTAGGCAAAAATATGTGTTAGTACATGAAATGTACCAAGTATGATACAATGCATAAGAGTTATGAAATCATGCTAAAAGGGGTTTACATGACACGCAATGACCAAGATAAATCATAGAATAACATGTTAGAAAACATAAGTCATAACCATGGTCAATGCAAGCTAAACATCTTTAAAATACATTTGAGATACTTTTAAAAATTAACCTTAGTTCATTCTTGTGGGAGATTTACTTTTAACCGACATAGACCATGTTAGGTATAGCATGAAATTCGGTGTCTATCCCACACCGAAAAGAGATGTCCTTACTTGCCAAGGTAAGAATCATAAACTTCTAGCTTAGGCGGATCCACTAGCTACTGTCTATCTAAAAGAATCATCCTATGGTGGCATATAATTATGGGATAGGGAGATTGCTACTAGAAACCTGACCTCAATTACGGGAGAGCTTTCATCTCAATATCCTCTCGGTGCTAAGCATAAATCCCACATAATAGTCATTAAGATTAACTTATCTTATTATCCATGGAAAGGCACATCAAGTAGTCAATCCAAGCTAGAATTCATTAGAATAGCTCCTTAATCTTGATTCAACTTAGGTGAAAAAATCTTTCAACCTTATGAATCCTTTATGTGAGAAAATCCTTTCACAACAACAACATCGATGTTTTACTCTCAAATCAACCTTAACTCATATTCATCAATTTCATAATGAAACATGCATATCTTCACAAATTCATCTTTCATAGTTCAAAAGCTTCATCATATGATCATAGTCTAGAAATCATGGATCATGCATGGGTTCGAGTAAATTTAACTTAAACACATGTAATTATCTCAATTCATGCATAAAAAGACATAAAACAATAAATTAGATCATAATTGAAAAGAACCTATGAGATTGAACAAAAACCCTAATTTCAATTGGAGGTTCTAACTTGTAAAATTAGAGAATTTAGGAACCCTACGGAGGAAATGACTCCATAGGTGAATACTATCATATCTTGATGTCAAAAGCCCATAATAAATGGTGAACTGGAGACTTGATCTTGAAACCCTAGACTTCTTCTTCAAGCTTTAGAGAGAGAAATATTGAGGAAGAACTTGATCAACTTTTGGGATTTTAGGAGAATGAGTTCAATTGGGAAATTTGGGGTAAAAACGTTTATATAGGGACTAGGATAGAAGGTAAAATAACTTAGTATTGGGTTAGAATAATTAGGAAAAGACCCAAAAGTCCTTAAAATAAAACTGTCGAGCCTCCATCAATAGTTCAGACCTACGGTCCGTAGGTCCTACTACGGTCTGCCCTGGTCGACCGTAGGTAGGGGTTAGAGACTTGATTTTTGGTCATTCCAACGACGGGGCCCATGTACGGTTGGTAGGTCTACCTACGGACCCTACATGACCACCGTAGGTCTTTAAAATTTCCCAAACATTTTACTTCATTTCCCTTGTCACCTACGGATGCCACCTACGGTCCGTTGATACTTCTACCAACCCGACACATGGGGGATTAATTCAGCTGCAAAGATCGTGAATCAAGGAAAGAATGAGACCATAATTTGGAAGTTGCCGTAGGTGGGAGCCGTAAGTCACACATGCACCTCAAAAATTGCATTTTTTTCCATTCTTTTCAAATCTGTGGTGTTACATGCATCCCCATTTGAATTTATATTAGGAATTTGGTATGGTGACTTTCAGTTCTCAGGGGTATTCCCGCATTATTGTTTTCAAACGATTGGGTTGAGTTTATGGATGAATGTTACAATATATAAAAAAAATAAAATACACACATAGAAAATAAAAATAAAAAGTCAATGTGTAATATATATCCATAAAACCAAAATTTTGATCTACCTAATAATGTAAGAAAAGGAAGTACAAATGCAAGTATATAAATAAATGAATGAATTGTAATATTACATAAAAACATAGTCGCACTCGATATTTTATACTACACTAATAAATACCATATATATGGTCATTTAAAATATTATGTATTGAACCAATTCCTGCTGGATACTTCATGGGTTGTTTCTTAATACTGAAAGATTCCTTTTTCTTGCCTAACGCGTGATATTTATGTTGGACCATTTTTAATCAAATAATATACGTCCAAATGGCTGCTTGTTTTGAATATTGAAATCCTCTTTTTCTTACTTTGACAATTTCCAACCACCCCACATCATTTAAATATTATAGTAAAATTCAAGTTCCAACTCAAATTCTCATTTACAACTTCTCCATATTTTTTCAAGCCACCATGAAAGCAATCCACCTCCCCCTTGTCACACATCTCCACCATCACAACCTTGACCTAAATAAAAATAGGGTTCCCATGGTCTATGCCTACCAAGGTGTTAAAACCTCAAAGAAATCAAATAGGCTTGGTGAAAAATTGTCAAACCTTTTAAACATTCAAAAGAATGATCCTCCTCCTAGTACTCATCCTAATTGGAACAATATTCATGAAGACAAGTCCAACACACCTACCATGTCACCTAAGGAGGACATATCGGATCGATGGCGCGACATTCGTGGTGTTCAAGAATGGGAAGGACTTCTTGATCCACTCCACCCTTCGCTTCGTCGAGAAATTGTAAAATATGGTGAATTTGCTCAAGCAACTTATGATGCATTAGATATTGACTCATTCTCTGAGTATTGTGGAAGTTGCATGT
>JAJOOR010019536.1:0-22083 GCA_036250505.1 Solanum acaule | reverse complement strand
TTCTGTTTTGGAAATTCAATCTTCGTCGAATAAAGCAGCATATTAGGCCTATACTAACCATTAACGAAGCACCTGCTACAATACCTGGAGAAATATATGTAGTTTTGATCACTTTAGATTAATGTGTTGTATCGCGAAATTGAAATAAGAAAGAAATACGAAAACAATTTCATTTCAACTAGTACTAGATGTTGAGACTCTGCACTGTCAGTGTATATAACTTAAATCAACGTAAAATTACCTCCAACAAGTACACCAACTCTTGTGGTTCCTCCACATTTGCCTGATAGGTACTTTGAAGGGTTGCATGATGTTTCATCTGCATTCACAAAAAAAAAAAAAAAGAAAGTGGAATTAGTAATTGGACAGATACTACTCAAGTGTTGTGATGGGACCTGAGGTAAAGCCTTGGGTATGGAAAAATCCTAATAGGGACCGTTTCTTTTTAATAGGTGATGAGAATTTGAACTAGTTCAGACTCCAATACAGATACTGAACATTGGATGGGAACAAAAAAAAAAAGTAATCACGAATTCGTATATATTCCTTTTCACCTTATTTATGGAGGGTCCATTGATATTGTTGAGTTACTATCTTCACGTAATATGATAGTGACTTTGTTTCCATTGTTCATTCAAAACCAAATGGAGTTTGATAGAAAATGAAGAAAACAAAGGAAAAAAAGGCCTCTTCCTTGACCAAATGATGAAACAAATTTTGGCAGGATATCTTAATGGAATAACATGAATGGACATTTTACCAACCAATCAAAATATTCAAAATTTGAAGTTTGTGAGTTTTTGCAACAATCTCAAGTTAATATACAATAATAACTCGTTCACATATAGGGTATGGGTATGGGCAAAAGGTATTAAGTCTTCGTAAACCTATTAATTGTGATTTAGATGTCTGATTGAACAAACACTCGATTTCAGAAGCACCATTTAAGTGATACTCGTAGTGTGTGAACATTTACAAGACTATCCACCTCGAATAACTTTAGATATGCACGAGTATTTAGTCATGTTTATGCGAACTTCAACTTATACGAGATCTAACCATTTTAGATTTGCCTTTAATTTTGGCATTGATTAGTGACATTAAAGGCAACAACTATCACTATTCTTGGGTCCTACCTAGATAGTCACGAGTTGTTCCGCTGATGAAGCAAACGCATACGTGATTGTCTTTCTTAATGTTGCAATTATTACCTTATTTTATGAGAAACGACAATCACAAGTTGCTCTAATAAACAATTATAATTTGCATTTTTTTCTTGATTTTACCTTTACTTAGTATGAACATGAGAAAAAAATAATTCTTCCTCTCTTATATTTTATTAATAGTATACACTATTGACTTCTAGTTCCTTAACATGCACTCCATGACCCTATAGTTGGAGAAAATTGAACTTGTATAGGAATAATTTTTTTTATATTTCTTATTGATTGAGTATCTATACTTTCACTTTATCGAAGAAGGTTTGATTATTCAATTCAATCTAAGAGTTTTTTATTAATTATATGTTACTTTTCTTTTAGGCCGCCTCAGCATGCAATATTTTAATAATATATTTGTACTTGGACCCATGTTTTTTTAAAATCTAATTATGATGTTCTCCTCTCACCAAATTTGGTCAAAATTCCCACTCATCTACTTTAATTTCATTTAGTTAAACCACCAAACTCATAACCAAATTAGGTGGACTCGAAGAAAGTTGAATATATAAAATATCACATTTTTGTATATGCAACCTAAAATTTCTAATTTTGAAAAGTCAAACTTATTTTCATTATGTTATTTCTTTCTTTAAATTAGAACATGTTATTTTACTTTGAAAGTTGTTAGAATAAATATTTAACTAATTAGAGCAAAATTATATGTGGAGTAGGCAGATTTAAGATTCAAATTTAAATGCAACACAGTCCTCCAAGGGTAAAAGTTTAAATTTTTATATGAAATTGTCACATATTTCAATATATTATCAACACACAAATAGATATCTCGAATTCAAATCTCATAGTAACCTATAATTAGATAGAATTTCGTTAGTTTGACAGCTAATTAGGTAATTAAAAGTGTGTTCCTTGACGTACCTTTCCGGCAGCCGGAGCCGGCTAAGAAGCCATCTCCGATGAACCCTTCAAAGCACTGACACCGATATCCCCGTTTCCCATTAATGGGGGACGAGATTTTAGTACAATTCGCATTGGAAGAACACCGACAATGTCCATGAACCCACCACCCCAATTGAACCACCTGAACATCTAACGAAACCGCCGAGCTATTCACAGTCGACTCCACAGAAATTGCAGAAAACAGAGAGCCACACCCTGTTTTCGACAAATTCTTCAAATTGATAAAATTGTTCTCACTATTCGGCTCAGAATAACAGCTCATATTTTCTTTCCCACAATCAAGAATGTCAAAATGGGTCTGAATCATCGTAGAAGGAATCAAACAGCTGGATTGTGAATAACTGCAATTCTGGAAAAGTATTCCGTTTCTTGAAGTGGGTGCGTAATTTGGGCTAAAAAGATTGTGAATTGCTGAAAATGGTCTGCTGCATTTTGCTAAAAGATTGATTAAAATGGTATCTGAAGTTACTGATTGAACTGGGAATCCGTTCATGAAAATTTCTTCATTTGAGGTACAGTTGAGCTGAATTGGGCAGCCATGGGAAAACCCAAAAGGAAATGGAAGGAATCTGTTTCCACATGAATGGGTACAGTTTGATCCAAGAACTATGTTTGATGAAAAATTGAAAATAAACAAACAGAGAATTGTTCTGAAATGGTGAGGTAAATTCATTTTTTGGGGGACATGTGAACAGGGGAGGAGGAGAAAGAAGAAGAAGAAAGAAAATTGGTAAATTGATAAAGTGAATGAAAGGGGATTGGGGAAGAAATAAAGTAATGAGAGCACACCAATTGGAGTTGGGGTGGAGTGATAACTAATCCTTCCGTTTTAATTAGAGTTGTTGAGTTTAAGTAAATATATAATTACTTTTGTTAAAAAATATTTTGTCTTTTTAAATATACTAAATATTAAATGGGATTAAAAAAGCAAGTACTTCCTCCATTCTATGTTATTTGGCTTTGATTGATTTGACATATTTCTTTTTAAAAAACTTAAACAAAGAACAAGAACGATTTTTTGAAACTTTAACTTTGATTATTATTACTTTACGTAGTTATTAAAATATCTATTTTTAATATATAGGTCAAGTAAAATGAAATAGAGGGAGTAATGAAAATACACCTAACGATTATTATTCACTCTCCCATTTCATTTTTTGTTTTTGACAATTCTTTAATTCTAACTTTCCACATGATTTATTTAAGACTATAAGGAGTTGTTTGATCTGAGATATAAAGTATAATAATCTCAGAAGTAAAACACATGACTATTTTATCATGTATTTGGTTGGAGGTATTAGGTTGTCCTAATATTATTTAGGCCTAACCCATCTGTGGCCCCTTAAAGTTGGCACGAAGTTTCAGTTAGACACCTTGACTGGACAATGTTAATATTAGACACCTTATGTAGGGAATCGTTGTGTCATTTTGACACTTTTTGCTTACATGGCTTAGTGAGTATAATACACTCATTGACTGCGCGTGAAAACCTATTTAGTTGACTTTTTAATAAAAAAATTTCTTGTTCTTTCCCATTTTCAGCCACCATTTTTGAAACTTAAACATCCAAAGATGAAGAACAAAAATAGTTACCGTAAATTGATGAAAAATGATGGAAATTGTTTTAGAAATTTAGAAATAGACCCATTTCAAAATTTACTTCATGAGATTCTTTCCCGAAAATTTTTACTAATATTTACATAGGAGTTAAATTTAATTTTTTTGTGAATCTGGTGATTAAGGTAAAAACAGAAAGAAAATGACATTTGAGTGGGCGTGTTTCCTAGATATTTTTGCAAGTATTTGGAGAAGAAACATTTCTGCAAATGGATAGGTACGCGGGGGAGGGGGGGAGTATTTCTGCAAATGGACTGGGGTGTTTGGAGAAGAAGACTGTGAGGATGGGTGGGGTCCTGGGGAATTTATTGGCTTAATTTGTTAAAAAAATTATTTGGGCAAAAATTCATGTGTCATTGATTGATTGATTGCTTTTTATTTTTACTCAAAATTTATTGTTTAAGAATTGTTTTTGACACAAATGACAAATGTCACCGCTTAATTAGTCACTTTACACGTCATTCGCGAGTGTAACACACACGCCTCATATATTTTTGTTGATTGGAAAAAAAGTGTCAAAATGACACAGCGGTATCCTACATGAGGTGTCTAAGATGAACATCATTCAGTTAATGTGTCTAACTGAAACTTCGTGTCAACTTTAAGGGGTCACCGATGAGTTAGGCCTATTATTTATTCTACCATTTATATCAAAGTGATGATAAATTATCACTCATACATGCATGATAAAATAACTTATCTCAGAATAACTTATTCCGAAATAATTTGTTTCCAATCAAACAACCCCTATTATTAAAAGACACTTTCATACATCCTACGTATTCTTAATTTAAGATAATAAATTTTAAAAGATATTCTTATCAATTTAACTCAGTCAAATAAATTAAAACAAAATAAATAAATTAGATGAACTACTTTTATGTTTAATATTTTTATATATGAAATGCTTCTTGATTGCCCTTTTTTTCTTAGTGAAAGATGAAAAAACATGTAGGGTAGCAAAATGATATGTCTAACGAACACTTATTTGGTCATTGACTTGACTTATCTACAAGTTGGAAATCTAAAAGCATCCACAATTTATTAGTCATAATATGATATAAATGTTGTAACTTATTCTTTTTGTAACGTTAGACAGATATGTACGTATCGACGATTTATTAGCCAGTGACCCACCATCAATCTTTACCCTGCATTGATTAAAATTTTAGGTCCTTCAGTTTCACTATTTGGACACTTTTTTTCCCAGCAGTATAAGAAGGTTAGATCAATTATAAATTAAACCTATGTAATTCATAAAAGAGTATTTACTAATTATTTTTCATATAGCAAAAGCAGAAGAGTAGGATGAATTATAATTGAAATTTATTGATCGATGGTGGTTATTACAATATATTAAAGCAATCCCATATATCACAGTCTAAACATTAAATGATAGAGAAGAAAATATAGCGTAAAATTGCTATATTTTCTGTATTTGTTGTTTTTCTATAAGCACATTCCGAATTTTCTACAATAGTCCTTTCCTTATGATTTAACTTTTAGGTGAGTTATGTCTGTAATCCATTTTCTTTAGTATGATATTAGAGTTAGATTCAATTCAAATTATTATTTTTGATGTTAGATCCTATTATATATTGTTCACGCGGTAAATATTCAGTTTTGGACGTGAAAGGAAGGTCATGTGTCCATTTCTTCATCAGTTTTCCCTTTGATTTCTTTTATTAATGATCATGCATAATGTTGGCTTGACATGTTTGAAAACACATAATTACCAGCTGTCTATACATTAGAAAATTATTTACTATAGTATCATGGAATATCTTTAGAAAATGATTAGTACTCGCTATGTCCCTAATTACTTGTCCTCTTTTGAATTGATACACTTATTAAGAAAATAATAATTGACACAGTGAGTTTACCATTTTACCCTTATTAATTATGAAGTGGATGAATTGAAAACTTAAGATTTTAAAAAAGTTTTACTTTTTTCAAAGTAATTAATTGAGGTATAATAGGTAAAAAGAAATTATCCTTTCTTGATATGTCAAAATGTACAAGTAATTAGGAACAACTAAAACAGAAAAAGTAGACAAGTAATTAGGGACAGAAGGAGTAATTCTTAATATTTTATCTCATTAATAAAGTAACCCTTGAAAATTAACAAGAAGGATGATTTTCAATTGTAGATTTCAAACTTATAGCTCTATAGGTTACAATGTGAAAAGTTGAAAAAAAAATGACTCGAAATTACTCTTTAAGTACACGTAAGGTTAACCCTATATTTAGCTTCTACTTAATTAGGTATTAATAAAATTAAATGGAGGTCATTAAGTCAAGCTTAAGATCCTCTTTTTATTATGTGTTCAAACAAATTGAAGTTGTTAAGGTGGGTGTAAAATATGGGTCCCTATCTTTATTTTTAACAAAAACTGTACAATTTTTTCCAGTAATAAATGGTTAAGCCTTGGACCATTAAAAACATATGTAAGGACAAAATTGGAAACTTATTTTTTGTTTTTCTTTTTATCAGTTGAATATTGACAAATTTGCAATGCCACACACGGCAATCAATCTTATTTGGTCCATCAATGGCCGATATTTGTAATGTATTGAGGAAAAAATTTGTATGGTTGGTTCAAATTTATTAGCCGATAGACGAATCAAGTTTGAAAGATCAAAAATATTATTCAACGAAATAAGTTATTTCGAAAGATTATTGTCTCATTTTTAATAGTCATACCAAATTAGTCCTAAATGCAATTTTGATTTCTGAAATAAGTTATTTCATGATTTTATTTAATAAATACATCCTAAAACTAATCATGCAATTAATTATACTTATATATTCTTCATACTAAACAAGCCCTTAAGTGTTCATAATCAAATGATTTTTTATTTTTTCTAGTAATAGTAGTATTAGAATCAATTTGCTTCCCTATTATTATTTCATCGACTACAAGGGTGGAACTAGAATTATGGATTCACGGCACCAAAATTGTAAAAAGACAACTTATTGGATTTTCGATAAATTATTTACTTATACTAATTATATTAATCGAAACCAGAACTATTAGCTTAACCGATGCACGTACTATAGGGGAAAAAAAGTCGCACATTAGGCCACACCCAAAGATTTAATAGGTACTTAGAGAAATATTCCACACTCACTAATCATGAAATTAAATGT
Organism: Solanum acaule; assembly: GCA_036250505.1. NCBI lineage: Eukaryota > Viridiplantae > Streptophyta > Magnoliopsida > Solanales > Solanaceae > Solanum > Solanum acaule. The sequence goes on along the minus strand of JAJOOR010019536.1, from coordinate 15,177 downwards.
ACTTAAATAAAACAATCTTAAGAACGCCTACTTACTCCAATCTTTCTGAACAACAAACTAGAAAAAATGAATCTAACAACAATAATGATAATATATTTAGTGAAATTTCATTAATGGAATATGAGGAGGATAGAGCGTACACATATTTTATCCTTATTTCGTGAAAATAAAAAAGCATCCTCAGCATTACTGGACAGAAAAAAGAAGAGAGAATGTAATTCAAGGGATACTAATAGGTTACATTGTACTTCCAAGGGGTTTAATTGTGGTTAATATGTTAAATCATGAGTGACTATGTCTTAATCATTAAGGTTAATTAGAAATATTGGATTAATTAACAAGTTTAATGATGGACAGACATGTTTCATGCTACTTAAGAGTTCTACACAAAATGTATTACTTGTAACTAATACAACATTAAGATTATGGAGAAATTATGATGTTGACTAGATAAAACAGAGAAATAACAATGTTGCTACACATGTTATATGATGTCTTTTCTAGTCTATAAATTAATAGTAATTACTTTCATAATTACTAAATAGTGTAATTTATAATACCTAATCTTAACTAACCCTTTCATTTTCATAACAAATTATACGTGGAGGCACGTCTTGAAAGCCATGGACAAATTAAAATACAAATTTAATAGATAAAATAATTAAGTGGACAAATATTATCTCACCAAATAACAAATGTAATATTCTCATTGATTTCTTTTGTAATATTTAATTTCATTGGGGTTTGCTTTATATATGTTGGACTTTTATGTAGAGGTAATCATGAAAACAATGATTTGGTTGAATACTTTTTAAATAGATTTCTAATCTTTACTTTAATAATAGTAAGTAATGGATATGTGAACTGTCAGGTTTTTATATCAAATCATCTAAAAACTACGTACTATTTAAGTCTTAAAATAAGTATACTTTTTTTTTTTTTAGAGTTAATTGGATTAAGAATTTTTGTAGTGATTTGAGCACATCTTGTAGAGTCCCAACTAAAATTAAGTATATTTTGTAGAGTCCCAACTAGAATTGAACATGTCTTGTAGAGTCTCACAAAATTTTAATGTCTTCAAGGGTATCAATAAATCACTGAAAATAAATATATCATTTAGAGTAAAGTTATGGAATTCGTTTAAATGATTCGTAACATACACTAGCTTGCCACTTTTGGGCTCAATGCATCAATTTTTGAATCAAATTGTGGTTATAACATTTAATTGAAATTAATAATTTGCTATTTTGTACAATTTATAAGTCCTCAACATGTTTATTTTGTTTACTTAAAACTTCAAGTATTAGTAGAGAAACTAATAGGGCCACAATATGGTAAAGCCCAAGTCCACTAGTAGTTTTTGTCCGTGAAATTTACATAATATCGCTAGTTTATCATCTATTTACTTAGATACACTCTAGTTTGTTATATTATGAATCTTACCTGATTTTGATGTATCAGGTTCAAATACATATATAACAATTTTCTTCATATCAATATGATAAAAATAAATAAATTAAAACGATGATCAAATTAAATTTACATAGTTTTAATTTCGATAAGCAAAAATCAAAGAATAATTTGGATTAATGTAGAAAGTGATATTTATTGCCCGCAATAATTGGAACCAATAACTTGAAAAATATATCATATTAATCAGCTAAAACATATTGAATTTCAATAAAACTTGTCGTAATACTGTACTCCAATTACGTGACATTTTGTGATTAGGGCTTGTATTAATTTAAGTTTTGTCCTTATTATTGAAATTTGGAACCCTAAAATCCGGAATGCTGCCGCTAATGCAATTTGAGTATTTGTTGAACATGAGAGTAAAAGAGGTTACGTCCACAATTGGTGCAATGACTTGATTATTAGAGTGGGGTGTCAGAATTTGTAGTTTTTGGATTCTGAATCTAATTATATTAAGTTATTAAATTCTAAGTTAATGATTTGTACCGTATCAATGAATTAATTAAAACAAGTATAGAATTTGGATTAAAGTTATCGAATTCAACTGAATCCGTAAAATCGTAACCTACACTAGCTCGCCTTTTGGATTCAATGCATCAGTTTTAGTTGTCCACTAAAAAAAAGTAAAAATCATCAGGTTTTGTTCATGTTTTGGTTTTTTTCATTTTTCTTCACACAAATTACTTTAATTTTCGTACGAATTTAGACATTATAATTCATCCCACATTTCAAATTTTCAAGCTTAGACATTATAATATTAAGTACTATATATCAAGTGACATCAATTGTCAATATATAACAGTGTTTCTGCAATACATAATTCCTAATCTATGAACATTTAATTTAAACAAAACATAAAGCCAGATTAATTAAACAACTAATAAATGATATAACTACTTTTTCTCTTATATATCCTTCAAAACAAAATAAATAAATAAAAATCATGTATTAAATTAATCCCCAAACAATAAAATTTGCATAACAATCTAGGTCTGCACTATAATATTTTGCACAACTTGTATGCCAATTGAATATAATAACCTAATTGTATACACTTAAATAAGACATAATAATAAATAGATAAGATAGTCTAACTTAGTCTAAATTAATAACTAGCATCTAAAATACTAACTTTGAATATGCATACTTCAGCTTATCTCCATCGTAAGCACTCCAACTTACAAAATCATGTATTCCCTTGGCAATTGAGGTCAAACTTGAGAAAGAGTTAAATTGTCTTGCAATTTTGGTTGGTGAGCCAATATTTTCCAAAGGAAAGAGCCTTTCACTATAAGTATAAATATTTTCAGCCCAATTACAAAATTTTTGTACTTCATAATGTCTCCAACTCTTATTCTTGACATCATAAAAAAAAAAAACCAAAACATATTTTATGTTTAATGAAATTTCTTCACCACCATACTTGCAAATATTATTGGCACTCAAGTGGATATCATTAAGTTTCCATCCATCCTAAAGGAAATTGAAATATTTGATGTTCCCATTCTTTTTCTCCAAAAATCCATAGATGGATATGTTTAGTACGTCGAAACACTTCAAAATTCAAAATTCCTAATTTTCCATTCACTTCTATTAGCATATAGTCCTTAATGCGTTTGCTTTTGTGTAAATTATTACCAAATTCAATTGTCATTGTGATACTTGTGAAATTTTCAGATTTAACATCAAACACAACTATACAAAAATCCGGATAATAGTTAAACCAATAGATGATCCCACTAATGCAAATTCCAGATCTGTATGGAATATTATCAAAATCATGTTTGTTATATTTAATCATCTCCCTCCATGATTTATCTATACCTAAAGTGAAAACCCATGCTCTTGATAATCCTTCGTGAACATCAATAGTCAAAACAACTTTATACTTGTTTTCTTCTGGCTCAAAACCTATTGAACATGTAAACTTCTCATCGAAAAATTCAAGTAGGGAATTAGATAGCTTACTTCTCTCGTAGCAGGATTGAAAATTGCAATATATAGCATATTCCATATGCAAAACAAACCATTATCGTAATCAAAACGAGCAAGTTGATAATAATCCCAATCACAATTAGTGTGATCATACAACTTATTAAAATTCTCAATTTGATAAAACTTCTCTTCGATAGAGTAATAAACGTCGTATAGACAAAACTTCTCTTTTGATAGAGTAACAAACGTCGTATAGACATGCGATCAACTTGGTATTACCATGATTGATCTTAGAATAATTGGATAAATGTAGATCCATGAAATTTGGTTCCAACACAATTGAATTATAAAATTTCGAAACACACCTAAACGAATTAAAGACTTAATAGGAAGCCATGAGAAAATTTGAATGATAATACCTTGAGGAATTGACTGTTCTTCTGTATTCATCGACATCTTTTGATATCTTTGGAGTCAATATTTTAGGTTGAATTGATTTTTCATAAAGCTGTTTTTATAAGTATATAAAATGTTTATTTTAGTTGCTTAAGACTTCAAGTCTTAGTAAATTTCCTACTAATCTATAATATATTAAAAGTAGTCCTTCTTTAAAAGTCTATAATTTAGATAAAATTGTCTTTTTAACAATTTTTCTCAATTATTATATTATTATTATTTTAATAATATTAAATATTAACTATGATATAAATCCTAAAATAATTGGCCAATTTAATACGGAAAGGTTTGGTAACGTAAGGGTATAAGGAGGTTTGATATTTGGTAAAAAGGTTTTGTTTACTAAGGTATCCTAAAATAATAAGAAATTAATTACATGAATTCTAATTATATGAGGAGACTCCTAAAAGGTTTTGTTAATTAAAGTATCCTAAAATATTTTAATTACTTGATCTTTCCTTGAAAAATTATTTAAATGAATTCTAATTATATGAGAAGACTCATAAGAGGTTTTGTTGATTAAAGTATATATCCTAAAATATTTTAATTACTAGATCTTTCCTTTTTAACTGGGAACTTTGAATTAGATAAATAAATTAGACAGAAAGTGATTAATATAACCACGTAATAAATAGTTAGAGATGGACTACATTTCATTGTCTTATTGTCTATGTAACTCTTTTATTTAGACATTGAATTACAGCAAAAAAGAAAAAATACAAGGAACTAAATTAACGTTTCACGAAAAATTAATCATGCATTATAATCCCCACAAAATAACTTTCGCATTACAATCCAGGACTTCACTATTATATTTGCATAACTTGTATGCCAATGGAATATAATGACCCTAAATGTATATATTGAAATAAAGAAATAATATGTCGATAGACATTTTAACTTTGTTACAACTGACAATTAAAATCATTCCACTTTTGATCATGCACACCTCAACTTATTTCCATTGTATAAGTCGAACACTTCATCATTCAAAATGATCATCTAGACGCACACGATCCCTTGACAATTGAGGTATAATTTTGTTGTAATTATGGTTGGTGATGAATAGTGCCAATATTTTCCAAAGGGAAGAGACTTTCACTATAAGTAAAAATACTTCTAGTACGGTCAGGAAATTCTTGGACTTCAAAACGTCTCCAACTCTTATTCTTGACATCATAAACAAAACAAAGTAAAACATCACTTGATGTTATGTTAATTGCAAATACAATTTCTTCACCACCATACTTGCAAATCTTATAAGCACTCAAATATATATTATTAGGTTTCCATCCTAAAGGAAATTGAAATATTTGATGTTCCCATTTTCCTCCTTCAAAAAATCAATAGATGGATGTTTTCCGTACACCAAAACTTTGAAAAATTCAGAATTCCTAATTTTCCATTCACTTCTATTAGCATATAGTCAAATTCGCTTTCATGTATATTATTACCAAATAATTCAATCAACGTTGTGATCCTTGTGAAAATTTCAGATTTACCATCGAACGCAACTATACAATACTCCATCGAACGCAACTATACAATACTCCGAAGAATAGCAAAATCGATAGATAGTTCCACTAATGCAAATTCCAGATCTATATGGAGCAATATAATAATCATGTTCGACATATTGTATTATCTCCCTCCATGATTTATCTATGCTTAGAGTGAGAACCCATGGCTCTCGATAATCCATCGTTAGTACCAATCGTCAAAACAATTTTATACTTGTTTTCTTTGGGTTCAAAACCTATTGAACATACAAACTCCCACATCGAAACATTTCAAGTAGGGAAGATATCTTACTTCTCTCGTAGCGGGATTGCAAATTGCAATATACTTCGCATTCCATATGCAAAACAAACCACTATCATACTCAAAACGAAGATAATAATCCCAACAACCGATAATGTGATCGTAAAACTTATTAAAATTCTCAATTTGATAAAACTTGGTGGCATTTCCATCTTCATCATGCTCTTTTATAGAGCAAGAAACATCGTCTAGGATTGCAATCAACTTGGTATCACCACGATTGATCTTAGAATAATTGGATAAATGGAGATCCACAAAATTTGGTTCCAACACAATTGAATCATAAAATTTCGAAATGCACTTGAAACGCATTAAAGACGTAACTGGAAGCCATGAGAAAATTTGGATGGTAATATCTTGAGGAATTGATTGTTCTTTTGTATTCGATTCCATCTTTGACGGCTGAAGTTGTCCTAATTGGAGTGAATATTTTAGGTTAACCTATTTTTTGTAAAGTTGTTTTATAAGTCCTTAAAATGTTGTATTTAAAGACTTAAGTCCTAGTAAATTTTGAACTTTTGGGTTTCCATTCTTGATCCAATAAAGCCACTAACAGAGCCTTAATATACTAAAGCCCAAGTCCACTAGTAGCTTTGTTTTGTCATAAGAGCCCAAATAAGTTAGGCCAGCCCGATATGTAATTTTTCATAAATTTTCCTTTGATGCAAATATAAATAGAGCCATAGATCAGGATACTATTCATTTACGCTCTTTTTATCTATTTATGTTATAGAAAAAATGTGTTTATCATGCACATTTTCATGATAGTTCAATTTTTACATTTTTTTGGATACTTGTATGGTGTTCGACATTAAAATTGAACTTTAATTGATTTGAATTCGTACCGTGTAAGGCCTATTTAGAGAAAGTCTTCCTATCAAAAACTTTTATTCATATAGAAATCGAAACCTCTAATTAAGAAAGACAAAATCTCATCCATTGCACCACATCCTTTGATGGAATAATTCAACTTCATAATTAAACTCATGCGCGTTACAAATATTTAATGATAAGAGACACATAGAATGAGTTGAGACCAATTTTGATTCCTTCAACTCAGAATATAACTGAAAGATATTTTAAAATTTAATCAAAGTTAAAAGACAAATAAAAGAAAAATGCTAGTGGAGATAATAATAATTTATCTTAGTCTAGTTTCCTAATAAAGCACGTTGATTCCTGCACAATTATATCAATGATGAAAAGCTATTAAGAAAACGATGCACATAGACTTTGAATATTTTGAATTTCTTGTCTCTTTAACGAATAAGTACTAGTATTTCTAAAGTAACTTTGAAAGATATTCCATAAAAGCAATAATTTTTTTCACTTTTTTTTGTCCACGTGAATATAGCATTTATTTTTGGAAACGACTTTAATAGACTGCTTTTTATATATATGGCCTAACAATTGTGCAGAATCTCACTTACCAATTTTATTTTTTTATAATTATAAATTAAAGCGACCGAAGTGTTTCTTATTCAATTCTTTTATTTGTTAATGACATCCATATTTATCCACAAGTGAAACTTGGCCTAATAATACTTTTTTTTTGTCAAATAGTTATAACAATCACTTTTTGGTTAACACAAGTTAATTTCATGAATGATCATTCAATTTTTATTCACTTTATTAAAATTATCAAGACTCAACTTAAAATTATCAAGACTCAACTTTGTCTAAATATAACACAGTAATATATTAGAGAAAATAAATGAGACATTTTCTACCATAATTGGACAAAATTAAGTGATTTTTAGTATAATGTTTTTATTAATGAAATGCGATAAAATTAAATTAAATGAATGCCTTATTGGACAAATAGTGCTGCAGGCCTGCAGTCCTGTTAAAAATAAATGTTAAAGCTTCTTTATTAAAAAAACAAGAATCAAATAGAAGATAAAATAATCTTCTTTTTTTCTTTCCTTTTTTCCTTTTCTTCAAAGCCAATATAATTTCTTAATTACTACTTCGAGATGGGGGAAAAGCAAATTAGTGTATTCATGTACTACAACAAGAAGCCACGACTTCATTATTTGATACAACAAAAAAAGAACAAATTAAAATTTGTTCATATATAAAGCTACACTAAAAAAAAAAAGCAATACGAAAAAATACAACAAAAGTACTACCAAAGCGTATATTTACAACGCCACATTTGAAGCGCTTTACTCCTTTAATAAGGATGCTCGTGAATCTGAATTAATCAGACTAAGGTGCAGCAAAGGCATCATCGACCCATCTAATGATTTGAGAATTAGTACTAATATTACTATCATTTTTGGAAGAAGTTTTAAAATTAGGAAAGGCGAGAAAAGATTTAAATTTGTTGAGTTGCTTCCTGTGACGTATTCTTCTTAGTGCTACATCTTTATTCATAATTGGCCCTGTTGACTTCAAGTAGATTTTGCTACTTACACATCTTTCTTCATCTTCCTCTTGAATGATTTCTTCTTGAAAATCATCTTCAATATTATCATTTCCATGACTTGAAATAGTACTAAATTTCTTGTCTCTTTGTGGAAAATGTTTTTTTGGGACTATGGAATTACTAGACATTATAAATATGTGGGATGTAAGAAAAGAAAAACTTGTAGATTTTGATGATGTTTTGTTAAGAGATTTTTATTTGAGGGGGAGATGTATGTATGTGCTTTTATAGGGAAAGTGATAGTGGCTTAATAATAAATGTAGATTAGTAGTATATATTATATTTAACTGTATAAGTCGGTGGTTGAATTTTTTTTTTTCTATATATAATTCGGTGGTGTTTTCGATGCAAATGTTGAGTTATTGGATGGGCCTATATGAATTTTCATGGACTTTTTGTTGTGTAAGTCCAATTCATAATGCATAGAATTGGTTGGGCTTTGGCCTTTTATGTTGCTCGAAGATGCATAGAGTTGGTTGGGCTTTGGGCTTGTGAGATTTGAATTCAAACTTGGAGTTAAGGAATTCAACATTTATATCATAACCTATTCAAATTTTAAAGCTTTTAATATAAAGAAGTCAAAGAATTCAACATCTAATATATATATATCTACGCAATATATAATATGAGCTTGTATATTTCGACAATAGAAATATATGCTACTCACTCTGTCCAATAATAGTTGTCCACTATTGACTTGACACACCCCTTAAGAAACTATAAATAGAAGGATTATTTTACTATAACACCATTTGAATATAATAAATACAATGCTTTGAAAAATGTAATAGGGAAATGACTATGATTAATGATAAGGGTAAATCAAGAACTAAGTGTAAAATTATACATTGATTTCATAAAGTGGACAAGTATTGTTGGACATCCCAAATAAGTATAGTGGACAACTATTGTAGAACGGAGGGAGTATATTAAAAAGTCTAACGTCAGATAATTCATGTAGCTCGAAACCTCAGTCATTTTTGCCGAAAAGTCAATTGTGGATGGTTGAATTCAATCATTGTGCATGAAATTCACGTAGAAATGCATAAATTTCAGTCATATGAACTCCTTCCGTTCCTATTTATATGTCATCATTTCAGATTTTATGTCCCTTACGAAATAATGTAAGTTTATCATTGTACCCTTATTTAGTGTAAGGACAACATATAAATAACTATGGAATTACTAGCTAGCTAGCACATTACACATAATGTCTGTTATGTCATGCTTAGATATGTTTTCGTATTCCAAAATGAGAAATTTTATATAACCAAATAAAAAAGATAGACAAAATTTCAACAATCAACAAAAAGTGAGTATGGTCTTGAAAGATATTTTTGGAATAATATTTAAAATATCACCAACGTTGAGTCTCTATACTTGAATTGTTTAGGTTGTTTTAGAACAAATTAAAGGTTTTTGTCATTTTTCTCTTGGATACTATTTTTTTTTATAGTAACTAGGAACCTTATGAAATCATAACCGTCAAGATAAAAGGTAACTTTTTATTATTTTACCCAAAATGTACAATTTTTATTCTTTACGCAAAAAAACTAATATTTTTTCTTGTGTTTTTTTTTTAAAAAAATAATTAATTATTCCTTTGAAGACCCTGTACTACTGAGAACTTAACCACATTAGCAATTCATATATGTGTTCAACGATGGGGTTTGAGAGATAATGTTTAGCATACTATATGGAAATTAAAGCATAATAAAAGATTAGAAGTGTATAAGAACACCAGTCATGGAATCAAGATTTTCTATATATGCTCATGTAGTCGTGGAATCAGGATTTTCATTTGAAAAATCAAAATATAAAAAATAAGCTCCCAAATAAATAAATTAAATTATAGGGATTCAACTGTATAGTATATATATAGAGAGATTAATTTTTTGTTTATTTACACTACTATAGAAAATAAAGAATTAGTGACATGTAGAATTTCATAGGTCAACCACGAAAATTCCATGTTAATCCGATTTGAATACGAATTAGCGACGAATTCAATTAGCTAGGATTTTTTTAGCGACGAATTAGCTGGGGACTAGAAATTACATGGTATAAAATTTTGGTGAAGCAACACCCCTTGGACAAAGGTGGCAACGCCAGCTTGTTCATATCTTCTTATCATGATTCAGTGTAGTAATTTTAAGTAAATATAATTACTTAGCATAAAGACATAAATATATATGTATAACTACGCATTGTTAATAAGGATTAATTGTGTTTCTCATTGTCCAACAACAACAACATATATATTCAATTTAATCTCATAAATGGAGTCTGAAAGAATGATGCATATGCACACAACCTTACTTCACCTTACGAAGATACATAGATTATTTCCGAAAATAAAGAAAGTGTTTCCAGCCCTACTCATACCTGTCATCCACACTATACTCACCACACATTTCACCTCCCTAAAAAAGCGAGAAATTTTAAAAAGGTTAAAGTGTATGGAACTCATGGTGCCTTCACATGCATTAGATATCTATAAACAACATAGGTAAAATGTACCATATATTAGGTTGCAAGAAATGTTGAATGATCAAATGTTCCATCCATTATTTACTTTCCAAGATTGCGGAGGATGACAACAAGGAAAAATTTTATGGTGGGAGAGGCACAAGTATGACTTGGTATGTGAGGGATTATTTTTGAATAAAAAAATGTGTAGGTCCACCTTTCTATTCAATATTGTTGTTTCTCTCTCCTGTCTTATTTAATATTATGAATAAAAAAATTATATGGGTCCTATTCTTTTATTTTAAATTGTTATTTCTTTTCTTTACCCCTTTTTAAAAAAGTTCTTCTTTAATTCTTCTTTCCTATTATATTTCAGATCAATTTTCACTTATTAATTTTATTTATTCAATTTTTTTTATATCATTCGTATATTTATCTTTTTTCATATTTGATAATTAACAGATATATCATTTTTTTAACTTTTTAAATTACATAAAAATATGAGAAGAAAAAATGGTGGAGAAAATTAAAAAATAAAGAATAAAACCTTCGTCTACAAAATAAAAATCTAGATAGTAATTCGATTAAATTACTAATATCCCTCATTTGGCACATGTATATAAGCATGATTGATCAATTTTTCACTTTATCAAATTGAATTATTTCATCAATTTTTATATTAATAAACCGTGCCAAATTAATAAAAATAGGTTTTTCAATTTTCTTTATTTTTTTAAGCTTGATTTGAAACATTTTACAATAAAATGATTTTTATTTTGTACAATTATCATTTATTTAATATAACTCATTGTAAACAGTTATATAAAAAACTATCAACCATAATGCCACAAATAGGGAAAATATATTATATATATTTTTTCTCGTATTCTCAAATATTTTTTTTAAAAAATAATCAACATGATAATTATCAAATGGAGAACATATATAAATATATAAATGATATAAGAAAAATTGGATAAATAATATTCACCATTGAAAAAACTGATTAAAAAATTAAACAAAGAATTAGAAAAATAAAAAGGTGAAAGGAAAGAAATGACAAAAGGAGGGGTGAGAAATAAATGTAGGAGAAAAATACATGGGTCCAATCACTCCATTGTTAATTATCAAATATAAAAAAGACAAATATATCTAATGATATAAAAACAATTAAATAAATAAAATTAATTAGTAAAACTTGATCTGAAATATTATAAGAAAGAAGAATTAAAGAAGAACTTTTTTTAAAAAGGGGAAAAGAAAAGAAATGGACAAGTAAATGGATGTGGAGTAAAATGTATGGGAAAGAGAAACAACAATGTAAAATAAAAGATTAGGATTTACATAATTTTTTGTTTATAAAATTAAATAAGACAGGAGAGAGAAATAATAATATTGAATAGAAAAGGTGGGACCTACACATTTTTTTAATTCAAAAATAATCCCTCACATACCAAGTTGCCTCTTCCACCATAAAATTTTTCGACAACATGGTCCTTCCATAATAATTAAACTGTTAAAAAAGGCCCTTCAACATGTTCACTTTCTTCATTTTTTACCTATAGTTAGCTCCTACCATTTTTTCCTTATAATAGGCCCTATATTATTTATGACCTATTTTTTCTATTATAAGATTCACTATATTACTACGTGGCAATATATATAGTTTTATTTTAGAAAGTGGGACCCACTTGTATACTTTATGCGGGCCCTATTGTTGCCGAAAGGGTCAAAGGAATGTGATACTTTAATACGTGGCAGGTAATTAACGGATAACTGGTATTCGGTGTCGGGTTTTGGTAATGTCGTACCATAAAATGATGTTTTCTTGAGTTACAAAGTTTTTGTCCATCGTTAAAATAAAAATAAAAATTTGATAATAATATTTGTAAAGTTTTATAATTTGAGTTGGTTATGGACTCTAACAACTAATTTCTCATTAAAACTGATTAGGATTTTTGTATTATTATTTAATCTTCTCATTGTCTCATAATAATATTAGTTTCAATTTTACCAAAGTTTCATACAGTCTAATATTTTTCTCTGTTTTTTGGTGTTTTTTATAATTATATTTCTATGTATCAATCACAAACACTCAAACAACTAACTTATACTTTATATAAGATACAAAATATAAATATAATCTGATACATACCCTCATTCTTGAACATTTTGATGTTTTTACAACAAATTAAATGTATAATGTATCATCTATAAAGTATAGTATCTCACAAACACAACAAGATATAAAAATAGTAATGTATCATGCTAGACATTTGGGCATGATACAATAATTTAAATTAATATTACATGTATATGATATATAATAATTATCACACAATAATGTGTCAAACTCTAAACAAACACATTACGTGCAAAATTTACTTATTTAATGTATCTAATTAATAGGAATACAACACTTATCAATTTATACAAGATTCATAAATACTAATGTATCACGATTGATATAGTCATCTCAAAAACACAAATAAAAAATTGAATTATTAACTACATGTATATGATACTTAATCACTACCACACAATAATGTATCGATCTAAAAGCAAAACCTTATGGACAACCTTTACTTTAATGTATCAAATAGGATTACAGTACTTGGAACTTCTTCAAACCCCTAACAAATATAATAACAAGACTAGCGAAGATATTCATGATACATCTTCTCAAATTTATTGATAATTTTAAATAAAAAATGAAATCTTCAATGAACTAAGAGAAGAATTTTGAATCAAAATTGAAAGAATCTTCGATGAACTTGAAGATTCACAAATAAAATAGTTTGTCCAACAACAATTTCATTAGTTTTGTATCCTTCATAACTCACTTCGCTACTCAAATTCCTGAATGTCTTAACAAAATCGATATATTCATCTTGTGTCAGCCACTCTGATAGAATATTTTGGATTTGTTACGATTTCTAATAGATGGAGGAGATGAAAATCTTGTATCAGCCACTTTGGTCGAACACTTTGGATCTGTTACGATTTTAGATAGATGGAGATGATGAAAGTCTTGTATCAGTCACTTTGATCGAATAATTTGAATATGTTACGATTTATGATAGATGGAGGAGATGAAAATCTGAAATCAACCACTTTGGTCGAATACTTTGGATCTGTTACGATTCTTGATAGATGAAGGAGATGAAAGTTTGAATTTTCAGTTCTTTGAAGTTGTTACAGTTTGAATAGATAGATCAATCTGTGTAGCGTGATTTTGGGGATTAAAATTAATTTTATGTTTAGGTTCCATATTAAGCGCAACTGACTAGGTTTGTAATGTGTCATGGGTGATGTATCCAGATAAATCTTATGTATTCGGATGTATGATTCTTTAAGAGATTTTTGTAAATTAGAAAAGTATTGGAATAAAATGTAATTTAGATCTTACACTATGAGATTTATATAAGTTATAAATTATTGATAGGCTTGTAAGAATATATCCATGTTTTGGTTGTAATTTGTAAAGCCCTTTCGTTTTCCTATTGTGGCAAACGGCTTTGTGTCATTTGTGTTTGTTGTCAGTGTTTAGTCCATTTTAGTGTCCATTTTCTTTTTATGGTGAAACAATATGCATGACAGGGGTATAATAGGAATAATATGATGAGGATACGTTGTCAAGCCCTCAGCTTTTGCGTTTAAGGTGGATAAGCATTAGGATAAATGCTTCAATTTAGAATAATTGAGTTTGAGATTCTTTTAAAGAAAATGTTTTATAGAGTTTGAAATCTTGGGAACACGCTTTCATTTTGGTTTATATATATAGTTTTATTTTAGAAAGTGGGACCCACTTGTATACTTTATGCGGGCCCTACCGTTGCCGAAAGAGACAAAGAATACTTTTATACGTGGCAGGTAATTAACGGATAACTGGTATTCGGTGTCGGTATATTTTTTTATACGTGTCTGTTGTCCCGCGGCAGTTAATTTGGCCGTTGAATTTGAAGGCAGGGGTATAATAGGAATAATACAAGACTATCTTATTAATACCGATGAAATTAATTATACTGACATTATTTTTTATCGAATATTTAATTTGTTGTATATAATGAATAGTGTATTAGAATGTATATAGTATTGAGCATGGTCGGTTAGAATATGAATAGTATTATGTGTTGTTAATACTATGATTTATTATGTGTAAGAATAATATTGTATATGATGCATGTATCAATTATATCAGACTTGAATTTGTAAACGAACATTGTACTATAGTTTAATATTAGTATATATACTATATTTATACACTGAGGCGAACTGGAATCAAACCCTGACCTCATGAGTGGTTCATCTACCTTGTATCAGCAGCACACAATTACTTTTATGTTTCTTATGGATAAATTGTTAATTATATATTAATTTCTGTCAATTTCTCAATATATATATATATATATATACTCCCTCTGTCCCATTTTATGTGGCAACATTTGACCGGACACGGAGTTTAAGAAATAAATGAAGACTTTGAAATGTTTACCAAATTGCCCTTTTAAAAAGTAGACTCAATTTCTCTCTCCTCATAAATGTATTGGAGTATTATTTTAAGATTAAGTGGGACCAACAAGGATAAAAAA